>JAKSZP010006652.1:0-219907 GCA_022478985.1 Massospora cicadina | reverse complement strand
CATGCAAGTCTTTCCACATTTTGTTAGAGATTATTTGGTGAATGTCTGACATTTTTTTCTTCATTTAAAAAAAGCTCAGTTTTTGACTCTTACATTGTTCACAAACAGCTTTTCTTCATATGCACGGCATTTTTGTTAGCTGATCCAATTTTCATATCAATGAAAGGAAATTTTTTCATTATAAATATTAAGTTTGAAAAAAAAAATGGGAAAAAGAAGAAAATTGTTCAAAAATAAACTAAAAGTAGAAAGTTTGTTAAAAAAATCATAAAAAGTATAAATAATTGATAAATTTGCACAAAAAATGTAGGAATACTTGATATAAAGTATGAATAATTGTTATAAAATTTTTTGAAGTCAGCAATGTATTTCAAATAACTTATAAAATTTTTTTCATACAAATACAAATTAGATCTTATATTAGAGGGGACCATTTGTGACGTAAGAAAATAAGAATTTATTTTGGGAGTAAATATTATAAAAAATATATATATATATATAATTTTAGTGCAAATTTGAGTTTTATTATTTCATGATCAACATGATGGTCACAGCCATTATTATATTACCCAAATCACATCAGTTTTTTGATGAAATTAGTATAATTTAGTACAATCCTTTACAGGCCTCAAGTAGAATCTTTTATGGCTAAGTTTTATGCTGTTGTCAGTAATTAATTAGTATCTATCTTATCAACTCTAGAGAATTCATTCAAGCTAGCTGTTACTATACACCACAGCATGGACTAGTTCAAGCATTCAATTGCACACTCTATCATATACTCATTCACATACAGACTCATGCATGAACTACCATAGATAAAAGTATCCATAAAATGAACAATCATACAAGATACCACATTTAAATTGATCACAAGCAATAGACAATACTGAACAAAGACAGAATTATCAACAACCAATCACTAAGAGATTTCACTGAACTGAGATTTACTATAACATATACTCACAACATAGAAAGAGATAGAAATATACTTACTACATATTGATAGTATATACACATGTATATAATGTAAGACAATAATATATAATAGTGAGTATGGGGCATACTTTGCATAATATGTAAGATAAACATCAATGCAATAAATCACTATACATCTACACTTAGTGAAGGCTCAGATTCAACTTAATATAAGTTTAAATTAAATTGCAACTCTATGTAATTTTTGCTCTAAGAATATGTATAAATTAAAAGACTAACAACAACATAAATTATTTACCAATAAATTCAGTTTTTGTTAGAGAACTTACATTTATATCTCATGCAGTCTCCTGAATGAATTTTTTAAGATAAAAAAGTCTATATATACTCAGCATTGTGTATTCTTAATTTCTTACAGTTTACATGTGGTCCTAATTCAATATAAGCTCTAATTTGTATTTATGAGAAAAATTTTATAAGTCAGTTTGAAATATGTTGCTATCTTCAAAAGTTTATAATAAATATTCATACTTAGTATCAAGTAATTCATACTTTTTAGTGCAATTTTATCAATTATTCTATATTACTAGTGCATTTTTAACAATTTATTTTATAATTTTGTGCATTTTAGAATTTATTTCTTTTTACCTATCTTCTTTGGTAAACTTTTAAAATATAAATTTGAATTTGATCAGATTAGCAATCAAAGCAAAAGAAATATTTTATACATCAAGTCCAATTAATCTTATATCTAAAATAGAATGTGCTGTGAACAAAAAATAATTTTAACTAATCAAGCTCAAATAAATATAACAGTAAACAACACAGTTATACAAAATAATTTTGTATCTGAGTTCAGTAGACTTTAAGCAAGAACTGATTTAAAAAAATAATCAGCATCAGGTAACATAAACAAAGTATACTGCTGTTTAAGACTATGTTGACATTTAAACTAAAGACTTAAATTTGAATTAAATAAAACAATTTAATTTATAAATAAGGCTAGCATTCATTACCTGTGCTTCACTATGGTATCTATAGAATTTCAGATATTCAATTACTAATTTAGATTTTATAGTCTAAATAAACAATACCACTCAGCCAAATCTAATTGCTCAATCAAATCAACTAAAAGCCATCAACCACTCAGCTAAACCTAACTTAACTTATCAAATTAACAAAAAAACTAAGCACCCCTTAAACTAAACTGTGTTATATTGATTTGTTGGATTTTTAGTTTGGGAAGATGCTCGCAGGTGTTTTTACCTTAAATCCAATAAATGGGGGATTGAAACCACTTATTAAAATAAAAATAAATAAACAGTAAATGGTAATATAATTGAATTTTTTCTATGTTTATTTAGCTGCAGTGGGAGATTGTAACAAACTCCTTCAATAAGTTGATAATTAGTATTTTGAGATGGTAAGGCTCAAAGTTTAGATTTCTTAGTAAAATTCAAAATTAGAAATATTGAGATTTGGCCTATTGGATCAGTTGAGACTTGCCTTGCATTTATGGAACAGTCAATCATTGATAGGTAGTATTAACCCATGAGGTAAGGTTTTGATGTATTTTACCTAATCAACTGATGGGAAAAATTTTGCACCTGGTGAGACACCCTCCAACCCTAAAAGAGGGGCCAGTCTCCGCGGTATTTGTTGTATTAGCCATGAATTATGAAGGGGAGGGACCTCAGAAGGGATCCCTGAATTTGGCTGACAATTTGGAGTAATCCAACTGCCTAAGTGTAAGTTATTTTCCCAAGTGATAATAGAAATGTAACCCCAATTCAAGGGTTCTACTGAGAATCAGCCAAGGTCTTTTGGCCAAATTCATCCAAATTATGAGCCAAAACACTCTTACTACATTGTTGGACTTGAGATTGTCTGACATTACCTCCTTCAAGAGTGTTAGGGGAAGAGTAATAGCACAATAATTGGCCATGGACATGGTTAATGTTAACTCCAGTAGCCAGGAAATTAATAGAGTACTCATCCCCTCTCTTATAAGTGATGACAAAAGGGCCTTCCTGAATAGACTTTAGCTTCTCACTTCTGTGATTGATACAATTATGGTAGTATAGCACCAAGTCTGACACTTGTAAGGTGGGTAGAGAGTCCAGAGCTCATTAGCTGCTTGACCTCTTTGGTAACCATCTTTGCCAAGTTAGTCATTGCTTCTGATTGCAAATGGATGATGTGCTGGGCTAACTTCTTCATAGCTTGCTTAGTATCAGTCTTATCAGAGAAGATATCTTTTGTTAGTAATTCTAGAGCCCCAAGTTCTCACCCATACAATACTCAGAATAGTGACATTTTAAGGTTTCAGTGATAGATGATACTGTAGGCTATGAGGACACTGGGTAAGTAAATATCCCAGTGAAAAGGATCTAAGTTGGCCATTTTCCAAAGAATAGAGACCAGGGTCCTATTTGCTCTTTTTATGGCACCATTGGTGGATGGTTTATAGTGGCTGAGAAGAGTTGTTGTGCTCCAATGGAGGTGGTGAGAAGCTTTTACCACTCAGGAGGCAAATTTTTTTCCATTATCGCAAAGGAGGTCCTGGGGGCAACTATGCCATGTGAAGATATAATGATGAAGGAAGTGGCAGTGGCTTTAGCAGTCTGAGAGAGGAGAGCAACAGCTTCAACCCATTTGGTAAAATGATTAATTCTGACCAAGATGTAACGATTACCACTGGTGGTCTGAGGTAGAGGACCTACCACATCCAAACCTATGATTTGGAAAGGTTGTTGGGGCGTTGTGGGTTGATAATGATATCAAGTCTTGAAGCTAAAATGTTTTTACAGTTCAGTCAGGCATCCAAGTCTTCAGTGAAGGTTCCCATGATGACCTCCCAGTAGTACCACTCTTTTACCCACTTGTAGGTCTTGCGTACTTTGCCATGCCCATGATAATGTGGGACTCCAAGATGACAGGTACTTATTTTGATGGCTGGAGATAAAGCAAACAATTTACTCTTACTTTCTTATATAACTTCCCACTCTCCACCTTTGTGTTGTTGGAGTGCCGTGCTAGCATCTTCAGTACTGTTTCATTTTCATCAGCCCATGCGCCAGGAGTCATTAGGAGGTCATGCAACCTCTCAGCTTCACTATTGTCAAGGTGAAGGACAGGTAGACGCATTAACCCATCAACATTCATATGATGTGTCCCTGCTTGATATTTGATGGTCATATTGTAATGCTGGAGCTTAAGAGCCCAGCAAGCTGACTGCCCAGTAGAATCGTTAATATTTTATAACCACTTTAACTAGACATGGTTGGTAATCAATTTAAATGATGTCCTATATAGAAAAGGGTGGTAGTGTTTAATGGTGAGCAGGACAGCCAGGCACTCCTTCTCAGTGACGCTGTAATTGCGCCCAGCATTTTAAAGCATTTTACCAAAATAAGACATGAGATGATCAACCCCGTTTTTCATCCAACTGAGCCAAGTAGCTCCAACGGCATAATCAGAGTCATCCATGAAAATCATGAAGGGCTTGCCATAGTCAGGGTGATGGAGTATTGGCCTTTTTTAAAATAGCTCCCTCAAGGTCTCAAACGCAGTCTTTTGTTTAGCATCTCAATAGGAGGGGTGTTATTAGTTAGGAGGTGGGCAAGGGTTCACTGAGTTGGGAAAAGTTTAGGATAAATTGATAGTAGTACTCCATCATGCAAAAGAAGATTTGTATGTCATGAAGAGTTTTAGGTGTTGGCGACTTAAATATTGCTTTAACCTTATCCTGCAGTGGTTGTATACCATCCTGAGAGATGGCGTGAAGAGAAAAGCCAGCTTCTTCTTGAATAAAATACACTTGGAGGGCATTAGTTTGATGTTGGATGCCTGCAAGAGTTGCAACACCTCCTTTAGATGCGTGAGATGCTCATTGAACGTGTTTGAAAATAATGTGATGTCATTGTTGGCACTACAGTTCTTTGGACTGGCAGCTGGGGTTCACTGTGGCTCAAAGCTGGAAAATTATGAAAATAGCACCGAAGAGGAAAGGGGAAAATATGGGTTAGTTTACTAAATAATTTATTAAATTAAAATGCTTTGATATTTATAGGGTGCATTGGGACTCAGTGCCTTTGGGGTCTTCGGAGCCTCATTCAATCAGGATCTTTACTAACCTTCTGGAATGGCCTCCTCGAGGGCGTCCTCAATAGATATCATCGCTCACCTGACTGAGAAGGTGAAAATCCCGCTCCACGTGACTCAGGACTAGGTGAGGATGATCCTGAAAGAGTTTTATCTTGGCTGGGTTTGATGACCAATTTGGCATGGCCAGATTTGGAAGACAGGAATTCGAGATGATTTTTATCTCAAATCCCAACAAGGCCCCCTTCAAGATCCTGTCAGAGGGGGGAGTACAGCTGGAGGAACCAACCATGCACTTGGTTTACAACAGTCCCTTGATTTATGTCAGCAATGGAGTACTCAGACTTCATCTTGTGTATAACTTTGTAGGGCCCAGACTACAATACATAAAGCTTGTTCTGTCAGCCTCCAGGTCAAAGATGATAAAAGAGAATGAGGTCACCTAGTTGAAATTCTGGTAAGGAGGGTCATCCGAGATTTGATTGGGATGTCTCTCTTCCAGTGGTGATAACAATGCCTTGAGTGGCTTGGGCTTGGAGCCAGACAATTTCATTGGTAAGGGCCCTCATATTTAAATTGGCATTCTTGGGAGTGGAGGCTTTGAACAGGGGCTGGATGCTACTGGGTAGTCGTGGGGCCTACCTATACAGGGCTTCAAATGGGGACATTTTGATAACATGGTGATAGCTTACCCAGTAAGCAAGCAGGGCGCTGGGCAAATAATGGTTCCAGTGGGCAGGATCTGAGGCAGCCAACTTCTGCAGGATGGAGACAAGAGTTCCGTTAGCCCATTCTACCGCCCCATTAGTAGAAGGGTGGTAGGGAGAAGCAAAACTCTGGGTGGTTCCAAATAGTGAAGTTAATTCCTGTACTACCTGGGAGGTGAAGTTCAAACCATTGTCCGAGAGCAAGGTCTGGGGGCACCTGTGCTGGGTGAAAATGGAACGAACAAGGAACAAGGCGGTAGCCTTAGCCTTGGCTGCAGGAACTGAGATCTCCTTGACCCACTTAGTCAGATGGTCTATGGTAAGAATAATGTACTTGTGACCATGTAGACCAGTGGGGAGGGGACCCACCACATCGATACTAATGACATTGAAAGGCTTGGTTGGCGCAACAATGGAGTGCTGATATCGAGGGTTGGCCCAGTCTTGGGATTGGCAGGTCATACAGGCTTCTAGAACCTCTTGGATGGCTTTGACCATTCAGTCCCAGTAGCAGCATGTCTTCAGCCACTCATGGGTCTTCTTGACCGCACCATGCCCAACAGTAGTGTGGCCTTCCAGGATGACATCAGTATGAGAGGAGGGTCAGATGTAGGGAAGCCACTTCTTGTTGACTCTCTTGTAGAGTAACCCATCCTTGATCTGGGTGTCTTGAGTCATCCGGCGGAGTTTGGCTTGGACCTGGGGGATTCCAGCTCCCAACGTTCAGGTTGTCCTATCAAGTCATAGAGCCAATCCTCCTCCGGGGTCAGGACTGCTAATACTAGCATCCTGGAGAGTCTGTCAGCGTTTTGGTGAATAACACCAGCGCGGTGGATGATGGTGAAGTCATAACTTTGCAGTCATAGGGCCCACCTGGCCAACCGTCCATCTGGGTCTTTCATTTGTTGCAGCCATCGAAGGGAAGAATGGTTGGTAATAATAGTAAAATGGGTACCATAGAGGTAGGGCCAAAAATGCTTGATGGCTAAAAGAACTGCTAGGCATTCCCTCTCGGTGACGCTGTAGTTTCGCTCAGCCTTGCTTAGGTTCTTGCTAAAATAAGCTATGGGATGATCAACCTGGTTCTCATTGTGCTGAGCCAGGATAGCCCCCACAGCGACATCACTAGCGTCTGTGAACAGCAAGAAAGGCTTGTCAAAACGGGGATGAACTAGAACAGGTTTAGTACATAAAGCTGTATGTAGAGCGTTGAAGGCTTGTTCCTGCTCAGGTCGCCATTCAAATGGAACATTTTTTGTAGAAGGTAGAACAACGACTTGGCAAGGTCGGCAAACCATGGGATGAACTGATGGTAATAGCCCACCATACCTAGGAAGACTTGAATATCTTGTAGGCTTTGGGGCGTGACATCTTTTCTATGGCATCGATCTTATTGGGGATAGGTTGAATGCCACGCTTGGAGACCTTATGGCCTAGGAACTCTAGCTCAGGATGGAAAAAGGAGCACTTTGAGAGCTTGAGCTTGATGGAGGCCTTCTGGAGACACTCGAAGACTTCCTTAAGATGGTTGACATGTCCATTAAAAGTTCGCGAAAAAACGGTGATGTCATCCAGGTAGACCAGGACACAGGAGAGCTTCAGATTCCCAAGGATCCCATCCATGGCGCGCTGGAAAATGTCTGGGGCGTTACAGAGGCCTTGGGGCATCCAGATAGGCTTGAACAGCCCTTTGTGGGCGATTAGAGCACACTTGGCTTGGTCTTTAGGAGCAAGCTCAACCTGCCAATACCCACTGGCGAGGTCCATGGCTGAGAAGTACTGGGAACCTGCAAGCAGTTGGAGAGAGTCATCAATATGGGGCAGAGGATAGCTGTCCTTCTTGGTGATGGAGTTGAGTCATCGATAATCCATCACCACCTGGTGCTTGCCATCCTTCTTTCAGACCAGCAAGAGAGGGGAGGACCATGGGCTATGCAAGGGGACCAAGAGCCCCGCATCAAGCAGCTGTTTGAGCTCTACTGTAACCTGGGCCTCTTTGGCCTTGCTCTTGTGGTAAGGCTGGGACCAAAAAGGGGGGGCATCCCTGGTTTCTACATGGTGGAGGACTCCATTCATCCTTTCAAAATTGTAGGTCAAAGTGGAGAATATATCTGAGTATTCCTCCAGGTGCTCCTGAACCTTAAGTCGCTGTTCATCAGAGAGGTCCTTTCCTATGTTAGCGTTGACCAAATTAACTGAGGGTGGTGACTCCAAGCCAAGGTCCCTCAAATCCCCAAAGCTTTGGATGTCAGCAACAGCCCCCATTGGTAACAGGCGAACATAAGCGGTGGGTTGGTTAGGTCCTATAACTTTTCGTTTGTCAGTCAGGTTGGCTAGCAACACTGATATTGATCCAGCATATGCTGGATCAAGGATTCCGGGGCAGGTCAGCACTTCCTTGGGAGATGGGTTATCCAGACCTCAGACCTCCAGTAAATATCCTGAGGGAATGTTGATGTGGACCCAGGTGTCGACAACGACCTGGGATTTTGGGGGCATGGTAGTCACCTGGGGCAATTAAACCAGCATCCCCTCTGATCCATCCACAGCAGGAGGGGGCAGCTGGACTCGAGAGCCCCAGATGTGGTACTTGAGCCAATCGATTTGTCCTTTGGTCTCCAATAGGCAGGATCAGGCCTTGACATCAGCCCTAGATTCATGGGCAGTTTCAAAAACCAGAGGGACTTGGTGTCCTAGAAAGGAGAGAAAACCACCGTCATAGTGGATAACAGCTAAATAGTCTCAAAGAAACTGGGTCCTGAGGAGTATATTGTAGCTAGTGTTGTCCAAAGCGATGGCAGTTGTATCCAAAGCGAGCTTCCCAAACTGAATCAGTAGAGAGGAATAGGCCCCTATGGATTGGGTGCACTGAGGGCCAGCCGTGCCATACTCCATGTAGTGCAGCATGTTGGGGGCGACCTTGATGCATTTCATCAGCTTGGAAGAGATAATGTTCATGGGGGAGCCACTGTTGACTATGGCGTAAACTGGAATCTTGTGGACCTGGATGGCAACTTGGGTGACCAAACTTCCAAACTGAGGTGGCAACATAAGGAACATAGGAGAATTTTCAGAAGAAGAGTAAGCAGTATCAATATCTTTATTGTCATTAGATACCGCAGCTACTTCTTTGGGGCTAATGGCTTCTGGTTTGTGTGTAGGAGTTACTTGAGGCTGGACAGGGGTGTCAGCATGGAGCGCCTCATCCTTCATGCTGACTGCCCTTTTCCCGCCTCCTCAGCTAGACATTTCCAACAAGTCTTGGCGCTATGCCTAAAGCCACTGCAATAGGTGCACCGCGGATGGGGGGTTTTCTGGTTCTTGACTACATGGACCCTGGGGCGGTTAGAGGGACCAGCAGACGCAGCCTTAGAGTTCAGGATCATGGCAGGGATCTCGTTGAGGGCCTCCTTAATCTCCCTGATACAAGTAAACCCATTCTTTTTTCTGATCATGTGCATCTGGACCTCAGGATAGGACCCCAGGGTGGATATGATGGCGGTGATGGCGTCGTCCAGTTTGATACAGCTTGTTGTAACCAAAGGTTGTGCCTGAGCGTAGAACCGGTTGGCAAACTCCATAGGGTTTTCTCCTTTGTTAAGTTGAATGCCCATGAACGCTTGCTTCTGGTTGGCCAAGGTTTGGTTACTGCCAAACTCTTGGATCAGGGCGGTGCAGACCTGTTCCCAGGTGTTACACTCCTTCAGACGGGGAGTCATAATTTTCCGGGCAGTGCTGTCTAGCAGGAGTGGATGTGCTTCACCTTTTGTCAGTCAATGGCCTCCTCCATGGAACTCTCATAGGCATACAAGAAGGAGGCGATACTCTCCCATCCAGGGGTGAACTTTTCCTTGAAGCTAGGTTTAAAATTAGTGACAATAGGAGTAGAAAGGGTGTTAACGCCTGGGATAGGCGTCAGCTCTGAGATCTCCATTTCTGCATATTCTTGAGGATCCCACTGATCTAAACACCTCCACAAGCCTTCTAAGTCTTCTTGAATATATTCTCAGTTTTGACTGAGGGTAGAAGCGGACGCCTTGCTGGCAACCTGCTCCTTTAAGGATTGAATCTTGGCGTTCTGTAGTTGGAGCTGGTTTTTGATGGTGGCCAACTGGGTTTCAAACCCATGACACATTGTCTTTAGCTGGGAGATGCGAGCGTCAGTGAGCCTCATGAAAGTGCTGAGGTTATCCATCTCATCCAACAGCGCTTTGATGAAGACCCTGGGGTCAAGGGGAACACCGTCCGCTTGGAGCTTGCATCCCAATGCCACCTTTTGGATCTGGTCCTGCAGGGCGGCCAGGGCAGTTATTATATCCCTTCGCCAGGGGTCTTTGGGTTTGCCTGAGGTTGGGAGGCCGGAAGGCCCTTGAGGCCCACGCGGTCCCTCAGGTCCTGCTGGCCCTTGACGTCCTTCAGGACCTTCTGGCCCCCTAGGCCCTTCTGGCCTGGCAGCTGCGGGGGAGTAGTCGCGAGAGGCCAGCTCTTGGTAGCGCTGCTGTAGGGATCATAGCAATTCTTCAGCTTGTTGTAAATGCTGGGTCCATGTCACTTCAAACTGATGAGCATTTTGGCGAAACTGCTCTTTGAGGTAGCCGGAGATGTCACTATCTAATACCACCAGTTGATCGCGGATCTCATTGATTAGTCATCAGTTATCAAGTATAGCTTTGCGATTGTCATGCACAAAGGAGGAGGCAGCATCATAGAAGTTGATAATATGAATGTAATTTTTGGGTGAGCCCTAGGTGCTGAGAGACCTCCTGATGGTGTAATCCTACTAACTGGAGGAGGTGATGAATTGCGGGATGGACAAAATTACAAAGGTAGTGATCAGCCCCAAGGTAAGCTCCCCAGCAGGTAATAAGCCGAGGAGTAAAGGTCTCACATTGTGGATGGCACAGCGGAGGCGTGGGAGCGACTGGAGCGGGCGCCCTCAGTGTAGATGCTGAGGACTAGTTGTTGGATAACATCTTGGGTGTGTTCAAACTGAAGTTGATATTGGCTCCCATCTAGGGAGGGCAGCGAGAATTGGGGCGGCGCGGAACTTTAGCCTTTCTAGCTGCAAGGGTGGCGTTGCACATTGCAAAGTACTAACCCATCAACTAATGCCCCTCAATTGACCAGTTGTTTGGTCATCAGGGCTGCTGTTGGTTTCCATTTTTGTGATCGACGTTTTCACTTAGTTCAGCTCAGAGCCCCTTGTAGTGAGCACCACTTTTGTTGGAGCTACAGTTCTTTGGACTGGCAGCCAGGGTTTGCGGTAACTCAAAGCTAGAAAATCGGAAAAGAGCACCAAAGAGGAAATGGGAAAATATGGGCTAGTTTACTAAATAATTTATTAAATTAAAATGCATTGATATTTATAGGGTGCATTGGGACTCGGTGCATTCAGGGTCTTCAGAGCCTCATTCAATCAGGATCTTTACTAACCTTCTGAATGGCCTCCTTGAGGGTGTCCTCTATGGATATTGTCGCTCACCTGACTGAGAAGGTGGAAAGCCCGCTCCACGTGACACAGGACTAGGTGAGGATGATCCTGAAAGAGTTTTTTCTTAGCTGGGTTCAATGACTGATTTGGCACAGCTGGATTCAGAAGATGGGAATTTGAGACAATTTTTATCTTGAATCCCAACAGTCATCAAGGTAAACAATCACACAGATCAGCTTAGAAGCCCTGGAGAATGTGATCCATAGCCCACTGAAAATTAGCAGGTGCATTACACAACCCCTGAGGTAGCTGAGTGAGTTGAAAAAACCCTTGCTGCAGATAAGGGCGCACTTCTCCTGATCCTGTGGAGAAAGGTCCATCTGCCAATACCACAATCGAGTTCATTGCAGAAAAGAATTTAGACCCAGAGAGTTGGGCCGGAGCATTATCAATGTGTAGGATAGGGTAGCTGTCCCTTCTTGGTGAGGTTGTTCACATGGTAGTCCATAACTACCCTGTAACCTCCATTTTTATTCTTTTATCAATAGGAGTGTGGATGACCAAGGGCTTTGGAAAGGCATTGACACCTAGCCTTCAGCAGCTGTTCGATCTCCATCCAATTTTTTTGCCCTAAATTTTTTTTTTGGGTAGGGCTTGGACGGGGGACAAGACCCCCAACGTCAATAGGGGTTTTAAACCCTTCATGTCCCCGTAGTCTTTTGGGGGTTTTTGGAGAAAATTTTTGCTGTAACCCTTTTGAGCAGGGTGTGGATTTTTATCCAGATCAGCTGGGGTTCAAATTAGAATAAAAGGGAAGTTGGGGACACATTGACTGGAGGGCGGGAAACCCAAAACCAAAGATCAAAAAATGAACTTGTTTATTTCCTAAAGGGGAAAATTTCAGCATGCCTTTCTGATCCCCCCTGGTGCTTTTTAAAAACCATATCCTTCTTGATGAGATTCCCTATCAGAAGGTTGATAAATCATTGATAGGAAGGGTTTTCCCATCTGGAAAAAATCGGGGCTCCAAAGGGCTAACCCCAAACAATGCAAATTTGGGGTTTAGAAGGCAGTTGGGGTTTTGGAAGGAAATTTCTTTGTGTCAACTCCCCTTTTGTTCACCCCCTTTAATAACCACTTCTTCAGAAGCATAAAAAGGGGATACCTTCTAGGGCGTCCACGGGATTGAGGCAACATTTTGGTATGACATCCTGCTGTGGGATAATGGGATAAAAAGGAAAGGGGTACTCAACTGAGTAAACATAATCCCTTTTTTTTAACTTTCCCATTGGTCAAAATCAGTGGAGCCTTGTAGTTAAGCAGGGGAATCCCCCGCTTCAAGTTAATAATCCCCCTTTATATTTGAAAAGGGAAATTTGGACCAAGAGTAGATCATAGGTATTGTTAGTTAGGGGACCTGGAGAGAAAGATGCGCTTCCCAAAATGGTTGGGCAGAGAAGTGTAAACCTTTCAAGGTGTTGTTGAACCCCAAAATCCCAAATTCTTAGGAAATTTAGATTGGGGGGGCCCGTTTAATATTTTAATAAGTTTTGACAACACACCATTTTTCTGGGGGCCTAGTTTTAGGGGTAGCTCTTTAACCCCCACTCCATTGGTATGACTTTCACTTTGGTTAAAGTTCCACCCAAGTTTGGGGAAAGAGCTTTAAACTCCTTTGGGAGAAAGGGGGCAAGTTTTTTGGCTGTTCCCGGGTATTTCTCCCCCGATATACTGCAGGGTATGAACACACTATTTTGGGCAGACGAGGTGGCAAAAACTTTTGGTCACTGGCAGTGTCAAATCCCCAAAAACCCCGCAACGATTGGCGGAGATAAGTTTTGGGAGATCCTACCCCCTCCACTTATCAGGGTTCATGCTGTCAGGTATCCCACTTCATATGGGGGGTTCTAAGACATAGTTCCTCTATCTTCACCACCCCCTTCAGATTTCATCAGAGGGATTATTGGTGCAGGTTAGAGAAGCCATAGAGGGGAGGTAGTGTAAAAAAAAATTTTCCTTTGGGTTTTTATTGGCAAGCAACCCTAGTAACCCTTTTTTCCGACAGGTTAAATTTCCCCGTGCACTTCTGCATTGTATAGTAGAATGGATTATTAATTGATAATAGAGGGGGATTATTATCCATAGTTGAGTATGAATTATTATATTTCAGCCCAACGGGTTTACCCGGTTTTCCCCAAATTTAAAAACTTGTGATGTTGTACTTGTAGGGATTCATTCCCTTGCCCTGTTCAACCTGATCTTTTCTGAGATAACCCTTAAACTTTTTCGGTCCAACACACAGTCAGCAGCTATCCCCAATTGGATTCCTTTTTTCTAGATCCCCATTTGGGTTTTTTACCCCCTTTAAAAGTCTTCCAATTATTGCGCATAGTAATAATATCCTTGAGATGGAACAGCAATAATAAATTTAATAGTTTTCTCAAAACTATATCCCGGGAAAGGACAACTTAGAGCTATATAACTCTAATATGATCTAATTATTTGTTGTATTATATGTTTTTTATTATAGTGAACCCCAGGGGAAAATTTGGGGGCCCTTGTCTAACCCCCTTTGGGTTGGGACCCCCTTTTATGAAATGGCAGTTTTTGCCATTGAATCACCCATTCTCATCTCAGCAGTGATATTTTTCATCTTGGCTAGGATTCCATCATTGGACATCCTTGAGACCTAAAAGGAAAGAGTTTGGGAAAAAATTCCCCCAAATTTTCCCTTCCCTTTCCCAATCCGCCAAAAACCCAAACCCTATTTGGCTAGTGACCTGCTTAGGGAAAGGGGCTTTTTTACCCATTATGGCAGGTCACCCACCAACTGATCAATTTGCTAGTTGCAGGTGGCATCACCGCCTCACAACTTGGTATTTATTCCCCAAACAGTCAGTGATGAAATCCCGACTGATCCCAATCAGTACACCTAATAGTTAATCACTATCAGATGCCCTTATTTCATCAGCAACTTCATCTGATGAGATCTTTATATTCATCCAGATCGATTTTCAATGGATATGACCAGGTGAAATCCCCAAAAACCCCCAAAAATAGTTACCCAAAACTTGTGCCAACCAATTTCCAATTTACTTCACCTTAAAGAATTTTTCCCCTTTGCGATACCAGGTAATCTTTGCAGGGTTTGGGGAAAATAAGAAAAAACCCAACAGGTAGGTTCAGGAATTTTCCCTTTTGGCATGATAGGCCCTGGGGGGGCTCCTCCACCTTATTAACCCCCCCCCTTTTTTTGGGGGGCGTTGAAATTTTCATAGCTCGATTTTTGACCCCTTTTAAAATAGGGGTTTGTGTGCCTTGGAAGACAGGTATCAAACTAGGGGTTGGGGTTGTTTAGAGGTTGAGGAAGAAGGGATCATGGAGTGAGATGATTCTTCTATGCCAGCTTTAGGCCATTCAGTGGCAGGTGTTGTTGGAAACCCAAACAGCTTTGTTTTTGTAACTGAGACATTTAACCTATTGTTAGTGGGGTGATTAGCACCCAAGAAAAAAAAAAAAAAAAATTTGACTTAGGGGCAGGATTTGGGAAACCCTTTGAGAAGGTTGCTCGGGAGAAAAAAATGGGGGCAAAGGATGACAGCTTTCATCATCTGGGTTTTTGAAGCTGAAGATGAAGGGGAACCGCCCCATCACAGCCATTACCATATGAAAATTTTTATTATGGGAAGAAAAAAGCAGCGTGGATGGCAACCCCCATAGGGGCAGGTTTTCAGAGAAAAGCAGCCATAATAGAGGTTAAATTGATCAGTGTAGTGTTTTCAGAGAACCTTGCATAGGGCCGTTTATAAAGATCATCCATCTCAGCAAAGCTTCCTTGATATCTAATAATTTTTTAAAAAAACGCTTTACAGAAGAGAGGGTGCATTGTCAAGGAGGGATGGGACGCCAAGCCAGCCAAGATAGTCAACAATAGCATCGTCTAGGGGTAAAATTTTTCAAGCAATAAGGGCTGAGCTTTAATGTAAAACGTTTGGCAAAAAGAGGTGATTGATTCACCCCGGCCGGGTAAGAAACCCAAAAACATGTTTTTGCCTTTTTCAAATTTGTTATGGAGCTGAATTTCTAGAAATGTTTTCTTTACCTCCGCCAGATGCCGAGGGTAGCCATGTGCAAAAACCCTTATCTCTTTAGCACCATGACTCAAGCAGGGAAGGGATACTTTATTTTTAAAGGTTGGCCCCTTGCCCCTTCCATAGCAATTTATACTAAAAAAGAAAAGAAGAAACACTTCCCCCCACCTAGGGTGTTTTTCCCTTTAAAAAGGGGTTTAGAACAGGGGGAGGCCCCATAAGGGCCCTTTCAAAAGTGCTACCAGCCTTTTGGGGGCAAGACAAAGCACTGACTTTGTTGTTGCCCAACGGGTTTGCCTTGGGGTTTCCCAAAATTTGTTGACATTTCATATTAACAGGGTTTTTGTGATATACAGGGTCCCCTGTAATAAGCATCACTTTTTGGGTTTTTAGATAAAAATGCTCGCAGGTGCTTTTTTTCCTTGAATCCAAAAAATGGGGATTGAAACCACTTATTATAATAAAAGAAAAAAACAGTAAAAAAAGAAAATTGGATTTTTTTTATGTTTATTTAGCTGCAGTGTGTAAGTCCTGAGGAACATCCACTGGGGTTAATTGGGGCCCTCCTTCTGTTCCTGGGGAAAATACCAAAGAGGATGGTTTTAAACCCCCCATTATTCAAGGGGAACCCCACTGGGGGTAGACAAGTGTTGGGAAAAAAGCCCATCAGCTTTGGATCCCACTTTCAGATTTGAAAATTTTCCCTTTGGGAGAACTGTTACAATGAATTAAGTAAAATTCGCTGAGATCACCAAAATAGAATTGATTGCAACTAATTTTAGGGCAACCCGCTGGGTACCCCGGGGTTTCAAATGGTCAAAAAGGTATGAAGGTTGAGCAACAGTTTGGGAAAGCCCGATGGTTGCAAATTTGGTTTTTATGATGATTGAAATCTCCCCCCCCCAAAACCCCAGGCATCACCCCCGATGGGCAGCATCCTGCCAGAAAATTGGGGTTGCGCCTTTATGCAATCCCCCTTTTTCTTAAAATTTTTTCCCGTCACCAAATCTTCATGTTGACCCCCGGGAATCCCCCTCCCCATTCCCAGATGGGGCACCCCTTTGGTTGACCTGACCGCAAATTGGCCTGCTGCCAAAATTAGCAATGTCAGTCCCCAGAGAACTTTAAACCCACCCCTTTCCAAATAGTTCACTGTTTAGGCCTTTTACTAAAATTGGTTTTTCACCAAATTTTGCAATGTCAGTCCCCAGGGAACTAACCCACCTATTCCCAAATAGTTCACCACTCAGGTCGAACTTGCAGAACCTGATACTGGCTTATTTCCCCCCCCCCCCCAAAAATTTATATATTTAATCAGGCGCACGCCCCTTTAGAAAGGTTGGTCAATTCTCTTCCCTTAAATTTTCCAATAAAAAAACCCTCCCCCAAATTTTTTGTTTTTTATCAGTTGAGATTTAAGTTCCCTTCCAGTTCCCCCAAACCATCATACCAGCAGCAGTGCCCTGGCATTCTGGTCCACCACTTGGGTTCCCCGCATTTTAGGCTGGTAGGCAAGTCTATTTTCTACTTTTCCATCTGTCCCACAGTGGGAGAAATAATGAACCCTTTAAAAAGTGGATAATATTATTTAAGATGTTGAGGCTAAAAGTTCAAATTGCTTTTAAAAAAATTTTTTAAATTTGGAAATATTGAGATTTGATTTATTAGATTAGTTGAGACTTGCCTTGCATTTATGAAATTATCAATTGTTGATAGGTAGTATTAATCCATGAGGTAAGTTTTTGATGTATTTTATCTGATCATTTGGGTAAAAAAAATTTTACCCTGATAAGATCCCCTTCCCCAAATAAAAGGGGAAACCCCGTATTTTTGTATTAGTTTGCAGTATGAAGGGGAGAAACCTCAGAAGGGATCCCCAGATTTGGCTAATGATTCAAAGCAATCCAACTGCCCAAATGTGGGTTTTTTTTCAAGTGATAATAGAATTGTTATCATTCAAGGGGTTCCATTGAGAATTGGGCCCGGGTCTTTTGGCCCAAATTTTATTCCCCAAATTTTGAGTTAAAAACTCTTACAACAATATTAGACTTTTTAAATTTTCTGACAAATTTGACCAAAAGCCCTCAACCACTTGGGCCCAAAAAAAATAATTCATTGAATTAATCAAATAACGCCAAACTGCTACCCAAAACATCTCTATATATTTTAAAAAAATTTTTGATGGAATGTCTTCCAAACTTATAAAAAAAACTTCACTTAACTTGTTTAAAAAAATTTTAATTAGGGGAACTAAATTAGGCAGGTTTTTTTAAAATTATATAATAAACCCAAAATCCAAATACCCATGCTTGCCATGTAATTTAAATTTATCATTTGATAAGCTCACACTCAGCCCATAGGCTGCGCCAGCGTTTTCCCCGCCCCTCATACCAACAAAACTTTGCCGTTGCCCTTTTGGCTGGGGAGTGATTATCAAACTTTACTTAACCCTTTTCGTCATTTTCAAAAAAAAACATCCATTTTTTTGGCCTAAAATTTGGCACAATTTTTTTGCTTGGGGCATTTTTTGTAATCATTTTGGTCCTTATCCTTAACATAAATATCTAGTAGATTTGGTCTTTGTTCGTGACATAAATTTTTGGTAAATTTGGTCCTTGTCCATAACACGAATATTCGATAAATTTTGAAATGAATTTATATAAATCTTATTTAATTGGACGCATATATGCGTTTTTAGATTTACATGCCCCTTCAATTTTGGACGCATATATGCGTTTTTAAGATTTACATACCCTCGGTTTTTGGACGCATATACGCGTTTTTAGATTTACATCACCCCCCATTTTTTGGACGCATATATGCGTCGAATGATTGAAAGGGTTAATTTACTTAAAACTCTAATACTAATATTTTGTTTAGTTTTGGGTGAGAAATTGCGAATTATTCGATATTATTTACCAATCCTTACCTACTTGCCCAAATAGATTGACCCTATCAGACTCGATTAGTTTCAGTTGAGCAATTTGGTAAATTAATAGTTAATATTTGCCAATTCTCACCCACTCGCCTAAATAGATTGACACATCAGACTCGATAATTTCAGATTCGATAATATTCGCCAATTCTCACCCACCCACCTAAATTGATTAAACCCATCAGACTCGAAGGTTCAGTTGTCAGTCAGTCAGTACATCAGCCAGTGAATGTGTTTTAAGTAGACTAGACAAAGGGCAATCTATATCCATTTTTTGGCTGTTATCCATGATGTATTTGATTAACTGAATTAAGGTGATAAACATTATGCCGATAGATTTTTGGGGAGTTTTTATTCTAATTTATAAAAAATCTATAGTTTTCTACCTAAAAATTGTAAAAAAAGTGGCACTGTGTAATATATTACAAGATAAAAGCTAATTTTTAACTTACTATGGCTAACAAACTACTCTCATTTGATTGGTTGAAAAGTTTTTTTATCTAATGTAAGTTTTTATCATAGTTGTATCTCATCTCATACAGTTTTTTACCAGTTTAAATCTAGCTGTATAAATTTTTTTTCTTTTATATGTACATTTTTGTTCTAATCTCAGTAATTTTTAAAAATGTAACTGTAACCATAAATAAAATCTTATACTTGTAATAATATTTTTTTAGTACTAGATGGTTACTTGTAATAATATTAGATCTGTAATGTTTTAAGTAATTATATAACTAATAACCATATATAATAGTACCATTTTCTCTCTGTTTTTTCATATGAATAAAGATTCTATTAAGTTTTAATTAATAGAAAAGTTACTTTTTTGGTAAAGATTTATCTTACTTTTTATAATATTGATTATAATAAGTAAGTATATTATAATAAAAAATTACATTATTCATTTGGAAATATAAAATTTATCCATAGTAACCATGAAAGTTTTTGTACACCCATAATATAAAAAGCTTAAGCTAGTTAACAAGTTATAAGGAGAATGTATGTCAGCAAAACTGCAAGTGAGTTTCAGTAGAAACAAAAATAATCAACCATTCTCGAATTTCTGGCTGAATACAAAAATTATTTTGTGCTTAAAACATTTTAATTCTTTTTTAAATGTAATATATACTGCTATGAGAGCGTACATGTTAAAAATATACAATCATGCTGCAAAGCTTCACTAAAAGATTTAACATCTAGTATAAAATTTGGCTTACCTTGAATAAACATCAAATATTTAATATAAAATTATATTAGTAGAATTAAAATAAAGATAGTAACTCCATGCATTGACTTTTTAATCATTATCAAATGCTGAGTTAAATATCATAATTAAGCTTCACTTTAATAGAATAATAAATTTATAAAAACATAATAGTTTTCTAAAATTAATAAATAAATAATTATATATATGATAAAAGTATTTTGTTTACAATAATAATTATTTTAACTTTTTAACTTTAGTAAAGAGTAATGAATCCCAAACTTCATTTGAGTTTTCCTTAAATTCAAATATAATTTTGTTTGTCTATATACCAGATGGAAATGGGGGAGGCAAGTCAAAGTACAATGGGTTCAACGTTCTTTAAAAAAGTCAAAAAAATAAAATTAATTACCAATGTATATGCTTGCTATACCAAGTTATGATCATCTGGGACTAAAAAGATGTATGCTTGATATATGAAAAATGATGCTCCAGTAAACTTTTGAGCTGCTAGTTATAAACAAACCTTTCATGAGAGTTTTCTTTATAAGATAAGCAAACCACAATACTGTTGATTAAAGTTGACCAACAGGGTTTTCAGTATTGTTGGTCCTATGGACCTCCTACCTCAAATAAACAAAGTAGACCAAGGTGCTTGCAATATAGTTGAGACAAAAAGTTAAATTCAAGTGAAGTTCCATCTTTGCTTTTGATGCGTGCTGGAACTCTAGCCAATCTTCAGTTTGTAAGCTTAGGTTGACCACTATCCTCCATAAACCTTCTGAGTTTTGTGACATAGACTTTGTTTTTACTTAAGCATACTCTTGGGGCATACTTGGCATTGCCCTGGTAACAACCTCAATGTTCAGTCTGAAATTACTTTGGTCCTGGATTTGATGAGTATAAAATTAGTCACAATATGGTTTATATACCTTACCATGACCAAAATCAGTTATGGTCCTAAGCCAATTGACTTTGACTTGTATGACAGTGCTACATCTATTGAAAACTATATCAGATTATTCAATGCAAGTTTCATATTAATCTGCTTGCAAGTCTAGAATTCAAATCTATCAATGATAATTGGCTTTAAATGCTTTGAGAATATTAAGGTAATGTCAGTCTTTATATTCATGTGGATTAATAATAATACAATATCCTCAACTTAACCAATCATATTAAAATTATTCTTATTCTTCAAGCTAATATAGATAGGCATGGTTATCCTTGATAATTTATGACACAACAAATTAATAAATGTATATTATTGGATTCTCGAAGTATTTAGATCTCAGCTAACAATGCGTCATCTATCTATATATGTATAAATGAATGTCTATCTGTCTGTCTGTGTATGTATGTATGTATGTATATATGTATGTATGTATGTATGTATGTATGTATGTATGTATGTATTTATGTATGTATGTATGTATGTATGTATGTATGTATGTATGTATGTATGTATGTGTATGTATGTATGTATGTATGTATGTATGTATGTATGTATGTATGTATGTATGTATGTATGTATGTATGTATGTATGTATGTATGTATGTATGTATGTATGTATGTATGTATGTATGTATGTATGTATGTATGTATGTATGTATGTATGTATGTATGTATGTATGTATGTATGTATGTATGTATGTATGTATGTATGTATGTATGTATGTATGTATGTATGTATGTATGTATGTATGTATGTATGTATGTATGTATGTATGTATGTATGTATGTATGTATGTATGTATGTATGTATGTATGTATGTATGTATGTATGTATGTATGTATGTATGTATGTATGTATGTATGTATGTATGTATGTATGTATGTATGTATGTATGTATGTATGTATGTTCTGAATGCATTCCTATACCATTCATCTAATTCTGATGAAATTTTGGTGAGTTGTTGTGTGCATGCCTGAGAAGGTTTATGAATTTTAAAAAATATTTTTTAATAGTAAAATAAAAAGTTTTATATGTAACAAGTGAAAATCCTAGATATACTTTGATGGTATTTGCTATATTGTTACAGCTGAGCAGTTTAATATTCAGCTGATTTGATATTTTAAATGGTTTTGCTAAGTGGTTAGTGGTCATTCAGGTATTTAACAAGTTTATCTAAATCAAAACTTTGAATCAAAAGTCCAATTGATTTTAAAAATACCTTCTCTAGCATAATCAGCTCAACCTCTCTCTCAAAAATATCACTTTTTATAGCAAAAATTGAATTGAACAAGAATTGAGAGAGCAACCAACTGCCATAATATACTGCAATTTTATAGAGCAGTGAAAAAGGCCAACCAACCATAGAGAAGTCCAGCCACCCATCTGTGCATAGCACATAGAAACGGACAACTTGCCCGCGCCAATAGTGAGTTTTATTAAGAATAATACCAAGGTTGCTGAGATGGATGAACCATCCACTGACCTTCCCACTGGCCCAAGCCCTGACATGACTAGAAACAGGGCTGGGCATTCCACCATGTATGCGCCAAGTAATGAACTGGTGGCACAAACAACAACAAAACAAACAAACGTGTTGATGGGTCATGGAGCCCTAACAAATAGCGCAAATGTTGGGGTCAACTCCTTAGGATTGATGCCCACTGACACCCTGATGACAAGTGCAACCATCTGGGAGAGAGGCCCAATGCTGATAACAGCGTAGTTGGGAATATTCCCCAATGAACCTCAATCAGCAGGGGGGACTGGGGCCTCGCAGGGTGAGAAAATTCTTGCCAATGATGCAAAAACCTGGATGAGGTAGTGGTAGGGTCTGAAACTGACTCAGATTTGGATAACAAGAATTGGCAATTCAAACTAATGGAGTCAAGCAATAAAAAGCTTTCTTCTGACATGGAGAAACTTACCAAATCAGTTTGGGGTATTTGGGTGAAGAACAAGTTGGACGCCAATCCCAAAACAGCCCAGTTGAGGGGGGCAAATGGTCCCCAACCAAAATTAATTCAGTAGCATGAGTAACTTATTGGGCAGAATGCCCAATATGCAATCGAGTGCAATCCCCAATGAAAGCATTCCAACAGGGGGCCATAGCTCGACAATGTATTGACAGCTGATTCTGATTATCCAATCACCAAACTAAGCCGATCCATTGAGGACCAACCAAAGTGGGGGTGACTCTATATTGGGGACCAAATTCAGGGATTGGACACTTGAGAAGGATCAGCAAAAAAACTTAAAGTATTACTATAAGGGGCAAAAACCCTTAAAGTGGTCAAGTCAATGGCCAGGGCCCTGGTTAAATTTACACTGATCCAGTTGGACATGTTAGCATTTCAAGGCGTGTCCACCCATAACGTCAAACAATGGGAGGCCCTCCAGTTTCCATACTCTATGGTGACTCAGTGGGTCTCTAAAGGAATCAAGCCAGCCATCATGGCTATATGGCATGACCATAAATTTTCTGCCAGAGTGGCCAAACGCTGGCTTGACACCTAAATCTTGATCAATATGGTGGTACAATTCAAGGCATCCTGAGTTCAAACCAAAGATGCCCTGGAGTGGATGAAAATCCCCGTGGAATACAAGGTGATAGAGGCTGCCATCCGCAAAGATTTAAAACTGGTGGATGCAAAAGCCTGGATGGAGGCCAGCATTGACCTTTTAAACATGATGGAATACAACAAGGCAGGCATTACGGCATGTTACACCCAAGCCATTGGGAGCTCAGCCTTAACCCAACAAATTTAGTCAAATATGCTAGACATTTCCCAAATGCATCTACAGCACTCAAATGGGCCAGACACTCCATTCCAGTGGACATGGCGCTGGAATGTTACAACACTACCTTCTTTCCAGAGGAAGCACTACCAAGGATTGCAGCCAAGTTTAAGGCAACTGAGGCCTTACACTGGTCATATACCCATATACCACCTGCCACCATATCAGACCTGATGAAAGCGGGCTGGACAAAGGAAAAGGCAGTGGAATGGGGACTCTTTCAGGATTGGTCACCAGAAGAGGCCATCAACTAGTCCGCCAACAGATTCACACCAATGGAGATGAAATACTGGTTCCAAGTGGGGGCCAGTATGGACCTAGTGCATGAATGGGCAGAACTGGGGGTGACCAAGCCAATTCATGAAACCCTCAGAGGCTGCCCATTCCCAATCACAAAGTGGAAAATCTGGCGTGACGCCACAACACTTGCCAAGGCTGCAGACTGGGATGTGGCGGGGTTCACCCCCCAATCAGCCCAACTGTGGATGGAGCATGAGATCTCACCACAGGCAGCAACAGCGATGAAAGGGGTCATGACCCCAGACTTGGACCAAGAATGGCTCAAAGTGGGGATCCACATTGAAAATATCCAGGATTGGAAGCAATCCTTTCAGGAACTGACAATAGCTGCCCCATATGCCGCCAAAGGCTTCACCCCCTCAGAAGCATTTCAATGGTGTGAAGCGGGGGTTCCAGCAGACATGACATGGATTGTGATGGTCAAGGCGCTTCCTGACCGCCATATAGCCCTGACCCCCTAAGGCAGGGATCGCAGCTAATAGTGTTGCACTCAATTTACATAAAAGCATAAGGCTCAAGGGCGATGACCCTCAAAAATGGCATTCTGACAAATCAGATGCCACAAAACTGACAAAACCTTAAGGAAAAGGTGGCACAAGCCAACATAAATGTTGACCAGGCCAATCAGAGGCCGCTGACCTGAATTCTGAGGTTTCATGTATAGAAATTGGCAATGGCAAAGAGCAGCCCAGAAAATCAGGGGCTGCCAAGCCAAATTATGCCAAAAAACAGAAGTGGCATGAATCATGGCATCTGGAAGCTTGACAAATCAGGAGCTGCCAAGCTGAATAACTCCAGAAAAGGAAACGATGGCATCAGGCAGCTCAACGAATCAGGAGCTGCCAAGCTGAATCCGCCACTTGTCAAAATTACTGAGAGCCATGGCGAAGGGCATCCCAGTGAATCAGAGGCTGCTGGGCCAAATTATCCCAAAAATGGGAATTTTGGTGATAAGGTTGAGATGAGCTCTGATTTGTCCTCAACAAAAGTAAATATATGCAAAAAAGTTTCCATAATGCCGCAGGTAATCAACAGATGGTCTAGAATGGGCCTAGATAAGAATATTGGAGGCCAAGATTCTTGAAATAGGCCCACAGATAGTCCAATGCATGCGGACTCCATGGGTTCCAATCTCCCCATATTCCCCATTCCCTAATATAAAATCGAACCAGGCGAAGATGTTCAAGACAACTTTGTTTTCTAATAAATGAAATAAAAACCCCAAAAATCAAAAATAAAATTTTAAATTTTAAAAGCATTTGTTGAGATTTTGTGGAGGTATTCTGGATTTTGAACAGAGAATGAACTGTATCTCTGGTTTGGACAAGGCTGTCGCCTCTCTGTACGCCTTCTCAGTTGGACAAACAATCCTCCTAAGCGTCAATATTGTCCTTACCATCTTTCAAGGGTTCAGCAACAACCGTTCATCAAGCCAATGAATGGGATCATTAACCATCGCTGCACTCTCCTGCTTGTGGGCCTTTGCTTGGGCCCTTCTTCCAAGTTGGTTCATGGCGATGTGGAAAGAGCCCATTTTTCACATTAGACGAAGTTCATACCCCATTCCTCTTTTCCCATGGGCAACAACTCAGTTTTGTGAGGGAAAACACGCCTGAGTTTGGGCTTGTTGCTTCCTCCTAACAACTATCCTCCTGGCTCAGTTATGGTCATGGTTGTCATCACCTCCCCAGAAGGGAGTGAGTTGCCCATCTATTCACCCCAAAGGACATCTGGACTGGCCCACTCTCAGAAGCACTCCTTATAACATACCCCAGGCAAAAGTTCAAGTTCCCACAACCCGCATTTCAGCTGCCAAGCCCACATACCCTGGATTGCTCACCCCGCCAAGAAGGTCCTGAAAGGAACCCATGTTGCCTAGCTGGCTGTATGCTAAAAAGATCAAACATATGTGTGGGGAAATAGCCCAGCTCCGCCAGCAGGCCAGAAGTAAGTCCTCAAAAGTTAGAAAGCCCAGGCTAAGAATCTCTGCCACCACCGCCACTGATGATTGTATTTTAGAGGGGGTGATGTGATGATCAAGCCTTTGCCAGATCACCACAAAAACTCCATATACCCCTATGGGGATATGAAGAGACCTCAATTAAATACCCTGACCACTATACCAACCGTACTCCACAGGTCAAGGAAGGCTGGGGGAGCAGGGGGCTCTCCTCTGAGGGGGGTGATGTGATGGTCAAGGTGCTGCCTGACCGCCACATAGACCCAACCCCCTAAGGTGGGGATCGTGACTAATAGTGTCACACTCAATTTACATAAAAGTATAGGGCTTGAGGGCAACGACCCTCAAAAATGGCATTCTGATGAATCAGATGCCACAAAACTGACAAAACCTCGAGGAAAAGGTGGCACAAGTCAACATAAATGTTGACTGGACCAATCAGAGGCCGCTGGCCCAAATTCTGAGGTCCCATGTATAGAAATTGGTAATGGTAAAGAGAAGCTCAGCGAATCAGGGGCTGCCAAGCTGAATTATGCCAAAAATGGAAGTGGCATGAATTATGGCATTGGGCAGCTCAGTGAATCAGAAGCTGCCATGCTGAATAACACTAAAATAGGAAATGTTGGCATCTGGCAGCTCGACAAATCAGGAGCTGCCAAGCTGAATAACTCCAGAAAAGGAAACGATGGCATCAGGCAGCTCAAAGAATCAGGAGCTGCTAAGCTGAATATGCCGCTCATCAAAATTACTGAGAGCCATGGCAAAGGGCAGTCCAGTGAATCAGGGGCTGCTGGGCCAAATTATCCCAAAAATGGGAATTTTGGTGATAAGGTTGAGATGAGCTCTGATTTGTCCTCAACAAACGGAAATATATGCAAAAAAGTTTCTGTAATGTCATGGGTACTCAACGGATGGTCTAGAATGGGCCTAGATGAGAATATTGGAGGCCAAGATTCTTGAAATAGGCCCACGGATAGTCCACCACCCGCAGACTCCATGGGGTCCAATTTCCCCATATCCCCCATTCCCTAATATAAAATCAAACCAGGCGAAGATGTTCAAGACAACTTTGTTTTCTAATAAATGAAATAAAACCCCAAAAATCAAAAATAAAATTTTAAATTTTAAAAGCATTTGTTGAATTTTGTGGAGGTATTCTGGATTTTGAACAGAAAATGAATTATACCTCTGGTTTGGACAAGGCTGTCGCCTCTCTGTACGCCTTCTCAGATGGACAAACAATCCTCCTAAGCGTCAATATTGTCCTTACCATCTTTTAAGGGTTCAGCAACAACTTTTCATCAAGCCAACAAATGGGATCATTAACCACCGCTGCACTCTCCTGCTTGTGAGCTCTTGCTTGGGCCCTCCTTGCAAGTTGGTTCATGGCGATGTGGAAAGAGCCTGTTCATCACATGGATATTCACAGATGGGGGCTGGAACAGCGTTACTGTAAGGGACTGGTGTCAGCGTATCTTGATTATGCTGGAGGTCCTCCAACAATACCTCCACCCAACATGCGGCCCAGAATCCGCTCTCAAATGGTACCAACTGGGGTTCTCACCAGCGGATGCCCTAGAGTGGCAGAGCCTGGAGATTGGAGCGCAAATGGCTAGAAGTATCAGCCACCATGGTATCAACAGTCACCAACTTGAAGCGTTCCTCAGCTGGGGTTTCAGCCTCAACAAATCAGTAAGTTGGATTCTGAAAGGAAAGACCCCCGCCGATGTACCCAAACCAAGCGCAAAATCAAAATCATACAGCGCAGTGGTGGCACATACTGAGGACAACACCTGGAATGGAGCAGGGAATCACATCAAATACATCCATCAATTGATCAGAGGGGGCTTTACAGATTTCCAGGCACCAAAATCATACCTTAAAGATGCTATCTGAATCCATCTACAACTAGTGGAGGAGGAATAATGGTCCAATTTGATTTTGTTGATTTACCAGGAACTAGATGAAGTCCTAGCTGGAGGGGACTTCGATCATCACTGTCCCCAAATGGGGCTATATAGATATAGTGATCCCAGGCGAGTTGGACCGCAAGAAGCTCCTCAAAATTGGCATCAAGTACAAAAGGATTTATCTGCAAACGGAGCTGACCAGATATGCCAACCAAACAGCAAGATGGGTTACCTTCCAGAACCTCCCCACTGACTGCAAAAGAGAATGGGTGCATGAAGCAATCTGGACCGGGTTGTCATACTATGGGGAAGTACACGAATTCCACCAAGCTGGTGGAGATTACATTGCAAAGTGCCTCCGCTCTCAGACAGTGGAAGTGCTGTACAAACCAACCCCTGGATGAAACCAAATAAGATTGCTCTACCCAGATTCATCCGCCTGCCTGGCCTTGATAGGGTAGTGTATTTCAAACAGGAGGATTCCAAACAAGTGTGCCAGTTCTGCTATCAGACCAGCCACACTATGGTTCAATGCCACCATCGTAAAGGTAAAACTACTTGGGAGTATGAATATGACCCCATTGGGTGAATTACCAAGGTGGGCACCAAGACCTTCCTCTGCCCGAAAGCCAGAGAATAAATCCTGCAAAACTTAATGAAGGTAGTGTATATGAAACACCAACGACAAGAATTAGACCTGGCACACAGAGAGGTGTGGGAACAGGAAATGGCAAAATGACCTAAAGCAGATGACGAACTATTTATAAATCTGAACCCCAAATCTTATGCAATGGATGAGGGGACCAGCCCAGGACCAGCAGAGAAATGTCCAACCCAAGTGGAATGGATGGTCTGGGAGGAGAAGAGATGGCAGAAGGCGAACCCAAAGAAGTCTTCCAAGCATGGGTGGCCACAGGATTCCAACAAGTTGAAATTGAAGCCTGACAAGATGAAAGGGAGTAAAAAAAATGAATTGGGAGTCAATGGTGAATGAGCCCAAGGTGACTGGAGAAAAATTTTCAGGAAAGTCAAGATTGACAAAATTGACTGAGCAATCGCTGACTAGAAAATTGAGTTCTACCAATAAATTAAACAAAGGGGTGTGAATCTGGCTAATGGATGAGGGCAAATCTGCTGGTTTACCTGAAGAAAACAAGGGGCACCTGGACCCAATCATAAAACAACCCCATTAACCATCAACAGGGAGATGGGGATGGTGACCAAATTTCCAGTGCACAGGATGCCCAGGAACATAATCCCAGTCACAACCAACTGACCACAAAAACCAATTATTGTACCCCGCCAACCATTGACACCACCACCAATTACCAACCTGACCTCTGTGCGTGACTTGATTCACAACCCAGACAACACTAAACCTCATACCCATGGTTTGGGCAGCTGTAAATGAGGATAGTGACTACAAATGCTCAGGGGATGGTGAGCATACAAATGAGGAGGAGGAAATTGCACCATTTAAAAACTAATAATAAAATTTGACCAAATTTTTATTTCAAAAACACAAGCTGGTAACCAAAAAGAAATGGTGCCAAGCTCGAGCCATGATGCAAAAAACCATCTGTGGTCCCACCAGATAGGCTATCAAGCCCTATGGACGGACCACATGACAATAGTCACAATGGACAAGAAAATAGAACTGGAATTCATGGAATAAACTCACGCCAGTAGGATCTTGATAGTGATGGCTACAAACAGAGAAACGGCAGGAGCATACGGGTGGTAGCAGTCTATGCCCCGCTGAAGCTCCACAAAAAACCGTATTTTTTGGGATTTCTTAGTGGAAGTGCCATCTGAAGTGATGGTCGTAATAGCAGGTGACCTGAACTGCTGGATGAATGTGAGTTGGGATACATACCTGACAAGAGAACGCCCCAACAGTAAAGCTGATGAGATGCTTGATTACCTAGTTAAATCAGGGATGTGCCTAACAATTGATGAGAAGGATGATAACCCAGCCAATCTAACATGATGGACCATTGATGCCACTGGATCCCCACTGTCAGGATCACAGTTAGACTACATCCTCATATCATCGACCTCAGGCCAATGACATCCAACAGCAAGGTTAGCATAAATGCTGAAAGCGACTGCATGGTCATCCGGGTAGAGATCAACCTTGATGAACCTCCAAGGAACCACAAGGCAATTGGCACCAGCCACGTTGAGGAACGGGGATTGGCGCCAAATGGTAGATGTGGGACTGGATCAGCTAATAGTGCATCTGGACAACTGCCCGGAGCTAGACCCACTAGAAAGATGGACCCAGATCAAAATAAAGATGAAACATGATAGTATAAAGTTTGAAAAAGTGACCTTCTACAAGTGAACAGCCTCCATGAAGCAACTGAAGTCTAAATTAGAAAGCCTGAGGCTCACCCACTGGGACAGCGAGGACTGGTGGAGTGAGTACTGAACAACGCACAAAAAATATTGGGCTATAATGGTGAAACAAGACTCAGAGAGATGGACTAATGCAACTTACCAATATCAGAGCTTAGTGGGGATGATGATCAAAGAGGGCCTTAAACACCTCAAGGAAATCTGAACTAAGGCTAGGGTACAGGAAGTGGAGACAGCAGATGAGGGAGTATCAACAGACCCCAAAACAATCAAGTGTGAAGTTGAGCTTTTTTATGGTGATCTCTTCTGACAGCGAGAAACAAGCAAATTGGTGACAAAAACCCTTATTGACCTGGCCAAGCTGGCACTGGGTGGCTGTACGCTGGAAGATGTTGCCAATCTATCCACCAAAAACTCTATTGTTGAAGTTTGGAGGGTGCTAAAGGAGTCACCAAGAATGAAAGCACCAGACCCTGACAATATGTGTGCAGAAATATACAGCATATTCTAAGACTGCATTGTGCTGGAGATCAAAGCCCTCTTTAATCACTGTTTGACTCACAGCAAAAAAGTTCTGGGAGGACATGAGTTTCAAATTGTACTTCTGTACAAAAAAGGCCTCAGATGCCAACTTTAGAACTGGCACCCAATTGCACTATTGAATGCCAATTATAAACTGCTCACGCATATACTATTTAATTGGCTGATGGCAACAGCACCACGCATGCTCCATAGGGCCCAAAATGGTTTCATTAAAGGCTGTAGTATATGGGACAGCATAGGTTCAGTCCAGAGCATACTCCAGGATATGAGGGGCATCAAACAAGGATACCTTATTTCCTCAACATGGAAAAGGCATATGACCAAATAGCATGGTCATTCCTACATGAGGTGCTGAAGGCGGTCAGTATCCCCAACATGTTTTAGGCATGGATAACAATGCTATACTCAGGTCTGGTAATGAAGGTTATGGTCATAGATGGTGCAACCAACAAAATCTCTGTTGGGCAAGGTCTCCACCAAGGAGACCCCATGTTACCAATACTCTTCAACTTTGCAGCTAACATTCTACTGGCAGCAGCAGAAAAGCTTCAGGGTTTAGTCCACCCTAACCAAATGCCACTAAAGATGCTAGCATTCACAGACAATACAGTTATAGAAATAAGCTCCTCAACTGACCTCCAGGGTGCTGAGGATCTATTAAACCTTTACCAGCTTGCATTGAATGCAAAAATAAATTTGGCAAAAACCTCAGTGATGAGGGTTGGAAACCTAAACTTCAGCCCACCAACTGACACAACACCAATTATGAGCTCCCAGACAGTCCAATACCTCAGGATATTCTTCAACAACAAGGGACCAACTGTACTGGAGACCAAACAAGAAGTATTAACAAGCTTATCATTCCAAATATCATGTTGTAAAAGTACCAGACTATGCCTCAAGGAGAAAGTGCAGGTGATAAATATCTTCATCTTCTCAAAGCTATGGTATGTTGCTCACATGCTGCCAATGAGCCCAAACCTAGATAAGAAAATCAGGTAAATGCTCCAAACTTTCCTGTGGTTCAAGGTGAAGGTGGCACCAATTCCACTGGAAGCCCTGTCAAAACCAAAGAATGAAGGAGGCATGGGCCTACTAGACTTTAAATCTCATGCCCAGTGCATATAGGGGAAATCATTTCTGAAACTAACACAGATGCACATGCGCTGCCCAACTCTAGCATGGGGTGTGAACTGGGCAAGAGCCAAAGCCTCCAAGAGCCAGTCTCCCCACAATTATTATGCAAATGGATGGTGAACCACCCAAAGATAACCTCACAAAAAGGAACCCCATACTACTAGTGACTCTGCAATTGGGCCATGTGCCAGGGTGGGTGGTCATTCAAAAAATTGGACTAAGAGGCTGACCAAATTCAAAGGTATATTGAAGCATGTAATTCTGCAATGATAACTGCAACAAGCTGGGAGGAATATAACTGTTTCACTGATAAATATGCAACCAAGTCAATTAGAATTAGGTACAAATTGATGCTGATAGAATATGGGGATCTGCTCCTGAAACTGGGGTGCAATCTGCCCACCCACCTACAAATCCTTAATGACTGGACTACCGAAGGCCATGACACCAACTACCTGATGAAGGAGTTGCTTTCAGGCCTGAACACCCACTTGGTTGCAGCTAAACAGTGGTCAGTAACATGGCAGATCCTTAATTGGGTATTCAAATTGGGCAAGCACAGCGGGCTAGATTACCAGCACAAAGAATGCCCCATATGCGCTGAACTGGAAGCAGATATAGTATATTACTATTATAAATGTGCCATGTTCAAAAAATACTGGTCCACAATACAATACATCCTATCAGATGATCATTTGCCTCCAGATATACATCCATTGCAGGACCTGTTCTTTATGAAAACCCTGAGAATAGCTTCAATCCAACTATGAGCCTTCATTTACTATTATTGTATATGGGTAATTCACTGCGCACTCATCATCAAGGTTATGAGTAACAAGCACCCCATCACAGAGGTTTGGTATTGAAGACCATTCAGATTATCTCTGATCAGCTCTGCTGGATCTCAAAATTCTTGCGCATAATACCCGGGTGTTATAAGGCCACACATTTGGCTTTCCCCACCAGATTGCTCATTGCATGCAATGAAGCTACTAATTGTCTGAGAATAGTATGGCCTGTAAGCCTGCCACTGCTAGAACTGTGGCTAGCAATGGCAATTGCCGATCAGCAAGGTTGGAGGTGCTAGAACTCTAGCAGCCTGAATCCCCAGTCTTTTTTACCCTCAGCTGAATCGCCTGTATTCTGCCCTCCCTCTTACTTTCCCTTAAATTTATTTAATAAAGTATGGAGTTTTAAAAAAAATCTAGCATAATTGGCTCAGCTTTTGGCTCTAAACTTCAACTCTATAAAAGGTCAGTTGTTCGAATCCTGGTGTAATCACTTTTTATACACTTTTCTTAAACTCACTGTCAATTCTGTCTGTCTCTGTCTGTAATTAAATCTTACAAGCTCTATTTCAGACACTTATCAGGTAAACTTAAAGCCCAAAAACAAATCTGTGCTAAACTGGGTATCAACAAGAATTATCCTAAAATTTTATTTGCAAAAGAATCAGTATGTTCATTTGTTTATATAGATGCATTATCTCGAGCTAATAACCAAAAATCACCAAACTTGGCACAAGTATTCTATAAAGTTTGGGAACGGAATGCTAATATGTAATTGTTTAATATAATCATATAAATTTAAAGATCAGTTCTATATAAGATCTAGAATGTATATTTCTAATGGTAATTATATAGCAATTTGGCTGTGTATTTTCATATTCATTTAATTCAATAGGTTCATAGGCTTTGATATTTAGTTGGTAGTTTTTGGCTGTTTTGTAAGTTCAATAGTTGTTTTTGCTGAGTGGTGGTTTATTTTTGGTTGATTCGATAGGCTCAATAGTTTCAGATAAGAGATTGAGGGTTTAATTAATTTGGCAGACTTAATTGATTTTAGCTAAGTGGTTGGAGGTTGGAATTTTTAATAGGTTTTATGGTTTGTAAACTTATTGATAGCTATCTACCAATATAAAAGCTAAAATAATTTAGAATCTGATTGATTTGATAGGTTTATTTTACTTGGCCGAGTGGGTTGATGGTTTTTGGTCGAATCGATAGGATACAATTTAGCTTTGGGGGTGATTAGTTTTTGGTTGATTTGATAAGTTCAGTTAGTTTTAGCTGAGTGGTTGGTGGTTTTGGTTGCTTCGATTGAGCAATTAGATTTGGCCGAGTAATTATTGCTTAACTATATATAAAATCTAAATTAATCAATTCGAATCACCTGAAATTCTATAGACACCTTAGCGAAGCACGGGTAACTCCACTAGTACCTTATAAATTCTTTAAAGCAGCTATAGAAATTAAGAAGTTGGTTTCGCAGTTTATTCTAAGAATATTGATGCTACAATATAATGATAGGGTTAAATCTAATTACGCTGCTAATCACTTTGCTATGTGACTTTCTTGTCAAATTTGCAAAGCTTTTAAATCACATTCGGTTAACTGAACATAAGTTATACAAACTACTAAAGTGCAAATAGCATCTTTAATTACATTCTTATAATTTGATTGATCAATATTTGTTTTAAGATACCATCTAGTACTAAAAAAATATTTGTTTTAAGATGTACCTGTGTTACTAATATTAGCTGTTGTGAATTGCTGTATCAGACAAAATGATAATATCAGAAACAAAACTTCTATTTAATGCCATCTTTCTAAAAGGCACATCTAATTTAAAATCTCTAAAATATTTGAGGTAGGTCAACCTTGGGATAAATATACCACATCGAGAATTTTTCTAGCCAGTACAGGTTTCGAACTTGAAACCTGCACTAGGGTGGAAGCAGTTTTACCTGCCAGGCTAACCACCCTTAATTTAAAATCTCTTTATTAAAATTAAATAATAAGTAGTTAGCTCATTTTTTTATTTTCCAGCATCTTATTTATTTAAATAAGTTGCAATAAATGGGTTATTAAAGTCTATTAAAATATTTTACTACTCAATAAACAACAAAATGTATCTCTCATATTTTTAAAGTAACTATGGGAGTTACCCAGCGTTGCTTGGATTTTTTTCCCTAAAGAATTTGAACTGATTAATTTAGGGTTTATATTATAAAGTGGAGTTACCCGGTGTTGCACAGGTTTATTTATTATCAGCCGATTAGAACTGATTAATTTAGGTTCTATATTATAGATAACACGAAATCACTTACTCATTACCATTGAACATATCAAACTGATTAATCACCAACCGCTTAACCAATACAGTTGAACCTATCAAATCAATCAAAAACCACCAATCACTTAATCACATCCAAATGAATTGATCGAATTACTATAATACCATCAAACTATTTGACAAAGCCAAAGAGCCTATTGGATCAACCAAAATCCTTCAGCCACTTGGCTAAAACCATTTGAATGTAAGAAACAACCAAATTTCACCAAAACCTTGGCCAAATAAAATTAAGCTTTACCAATTCAACCAAAGTTCACCAACACTTGGCTAAATCCAAATTAAATATTAATTCAATAATTTACCACCAACCACTTAACTAAAAGTATTGGATCTATCAAATTGACTAAAAAGCACCAACTAATCAGCCAATTAAAATTAGACCTATTGGATCAATCAAATACCACCAAACTGCTAACCAAAACATCTCTATATTTAAAAAATATTATGTGTATATATGTGACATCTTCTTTTAAACTACCAAACCAAATTCAACCTACCTTGGCACAGATATTTTATAAATTAGAGGAAACAACTTAAACAGATATTTTAAATTCATAATAAGAAAATTCAAAATAAAGTAGTTATTTTTAAAAGTGATTGGATGATAAATAGTTAAGCTAACATATCCTTTTGTGTAGAATACAATTATAACTGGGTTGGCATTGCATACCTATACCAATATTCCAAACCAAGATAGCGAATAGCAAGGCAGTCCATAAAGTTCCTAGCTTATCAGAGCACTGCATTTGGAGGTTTTCCAGGTTTTATTCTCCTTTCCCATTAGTTTGATTCCCTATTAATCAGTGCAGTATTACCCCCATGTCAGCCTACATCAGATAAATTAAAATATATAATATATATAAGCTAATAAGCTAACATATAATAAGGTATAAGTAGTTAATTGAACTTAAATTAAAACTACTTAAAAATTATTTGAGGTAGGTCAACCTTGAGATAAATATACCACACCAAGAATTTTTCTAGCCAGTACATGTTTCAAACTCAAAACCTGCACTAGGGTGGAAGCAATTTTACCTGCTCAGCTAACCACCCTTAAAACTACTTAAAAATGCAGAAACTACTATATTATTGTCCAAAGCAAAATCAAAGTAAATGATGATACAAAATAATTCTAAATAAATATAACTACTTTATCTCATCATTTTTTAGTTTTTACTTACACTTTCAATAACAGTTTTAAATATATAAATAGTTTAAATGATAAAAAGTGATTAAATAAGTGATTGTGTTAGGATTCAAACAACCAACACTTACAAAATTTAAGTAGAGCCAAAATCTGAGCCAATTATGCTAGAAGAGACATTCATAAAATCAATTGGGTTTTTGATTCAAAGTTTTGGTTTAGATTAACTTTTAAAGAGCCAAATAACCACTCACTTAACAAAGCCATTTAGAAATCAAATCAAACAAATGCCAAACTGCTCAGCTATAAAAGTATAGTGAATATCATTGAGAACATATAGGGTTTTCACTTCTTGTATATAAAAAGTATTTGAGGTGGGTCACTTCTTGCATATAATACTTTTTATTTTACTATGAAAATAATTTTTACATTCAAAAACCTTCATGGGCATGCACACAACTGACCAAAGTTTCATAACAATTGGATAAATGGTATAGGAATACATATAGGACAAACAAACTTAAAAATATATATACATAAATATATTCATTTACATATATATAGATGTAAAATCTAAAGTAAAATTTGAGGCTTAGCAAATCAAATTGCAAGTGAAAGCTTCCTAAAAATTAACAGCTATAGGTTTTTATAAGCCAGTTACCTTGATATATATTTAAAGACTAAATTAAGTTTCTCCTGATCCTTTTACTTGACAATGTCAGGGTAGGTACAATGATACCACTCCACCAAGTTGGTTGATTTTTTTGCCATTTGCCTCAGTGCCTATTCCTAGATCAGACTAGCTCAATAGATTGAGCCAGATTAGATCAGGTGAGCATAATACTGTGGGTCTCCAATTAGTGAAAAAGGTCACATCCAAGCTCCATATATCACCCTATAATAACTTGCAATTTATTTTATTTGAGGTGGGCTGACCTGGGGACAATACTGCACCGATTAGGAAAGTGAAGAAAATGGGAAAGGAGGATAAAACCCAGAAAACCTCCATGCGCAGCCTATGATAGGCCAGGAACTCCATGGACTGCCTTTGCTATTTGCTATCTCAGTTTGGGGCATTGGCGCGCAAAATCAACAATCAAAATCATCCCCTACCCAAAGTCCATTACCAGGATCAAACTTGGGAGACAGTGGTAGAGGGTCTATACTCTACCACTGGGGTATCCTCCCTTAACTTGCAATTTATTAAGAACATCAAATGTATTTAAATTTATTGCGGGAAAGGCCGACCATGGGATGGACACTTCCGAATATGACTCAGACGAGACAAAACTTAGTACCAGGGGAGGCACCCCAGAGAAGCAATGCTATCTCTTGTTGCCAGCAGGAACGCCACTTATGGGAAGAGGGAGGGAACGTGTGTAGGGGACTTAGCCACTATTGAGCATGTGTGGAGAAAGGGGTCTGATTTGATGAACCAGGAGGAGACCAGCTGTCGGCGACATGGTGGGAGATATCCAAACATCCACACTTGAAAGTGAACCACCAAATGAGACCGGAATCTGTGGACAGCTTCAGGGAGGGTGGGGATGGATCCAGCGATGGCATCCAAGACAATCGTGTGGATAGTCCATATGGTGATTGCAACCATCAGAGCATGGAGGGAGGGTGGGAGGGGGGAGGCCATTGATGAAGCAAACATATCTCTTGACAGACTGAAGGGATGTGTTTGATCCTGGCCTAGCAGACGTTGGACTTCGCGCCATATTACTTTAGAGGTGGGGCACTTCTCCAGGCGGTGAAACAGCGTTCCATACTGGCCACACACGACACAAGATGAGTGTAAAGCATTAGAGCGCTCAGCTGTATGATACACCTGCCTCAGGCAGCGCCACACATGGGAGGACTTGAGGCTGCAACAGAGGATGGTGTGCGTATTTCCAGATAGTCTTTTGGGTCTCAGTGGAATAAGGGATGTCCATCATGTCTAGGTAGTCCACTCTGGATAGGACTTGGGGTCGAATGGGGATCATGCCATCATGGATGGGTAGCCCCTGTACCTCTTGTGTGAACTGAGGAGAGGGGCGGCCTCTTTGGGTTGTATGTCCACTAATACAAATTCTCCACTCTGCGCTTTGCATGGAGAGTAGGATTCGTTTGTAGTGGGTTTTGGTCCCATGAGGACCTGTGGCCGATGTGTGTGATGCGAGGTATTTCATCAGGGAGTGGGGGTTTGATGGATTGTTGAGGCCCAAGGCTCAGGAGAAGTTGGAGCGGGCCGCGCAGGACCAGTGTTGGGATGGGAGTGTAGGAGCAGTGACAGCCGCAATCCAGGTGCCCAGGATCTTGGCGGCATGGGCTTTGAAGTCAAGTAGGCCCATGCCACCATGATGATGAGGGCCAAACATGACCTCTAGCCATACTGGTGGAGGGCGGCCTGACCAAAGCCAACCTTGTAGCAAAGCATACAGGGATTTGAAGAAGCTTGGGGAGAAGGGATGGCGTGGGCTCTGAACCAGACTTTGGATAGGAGCATAGAGTTGGCAAGAACAACCCTGCCAGTGAGGGTAGTAGGGTGGGCTCTGAGAGAGGCGATTCGCTTCATCACGTTGTCCAGTATATGGCACTCCATTACTGCTGACGCGTATCCACCTGCCTCTATCCACACGCCCAGATGGCGTACCGGTCCTATGGTAGGTCGTGGCACAAAGGGGAGCACCAGTGGAGCGGTGTGTTTTGAGTTAGTAAGGTGTGGATGTGGGCGAGCAGATGGGCCGGGTTGGGAACTACTTGCTGGGGCCCAGCAGTTCTGAAACTGACCAAGGAGGATGATTTCAGTTTTGGAGGCGTTCAGTGCCGCGTTGCTTACCCGGGAATATTCCTGGATGAGGGCTTCAAGCGCGCGTGCATCTTTGTTATTAGACACCCCCACCACGCAATCATCTGCAAATGCCATCATCTTGACTGGGGTTTGGCCTGGCACATGGACCCCAGTGAGGTGGGCATTCACATTTCGCAGTAGTGGGTCAAGGCTGAAGTTATATAAGAGTGGGCTCAGGGGTCCCCTTGTCACAGGCCCCTATGAGGATGGACTACTTCCATTAGGAAACCTGGGCCACGCACTGCCATTGTTGCAGATTCCGTGAGCAGCATCACCCAGTTAATGAAGCGGGGAGGTAGGTGGAATTGTTGGAGGCAGGCCCTAAGGTATTCCCAGTTTACTCTATCATAGGCCTTTTGTTGGTCCAAGAATAAAAGTGCCCCAGAGGCTGTGGACTGACACACATTAGCCACAGAGTGCACGTTATCCCAAATCGACCTTCTGGGGATGAAACCAAATTGTTCTGGGGAGATGGTGGCAGATGCTACAGCCCCTAAACGGTTAGCCATAATTTTGGTTAAATTTTGGTGTCTGTGTTTGTTAGAGAAATGGGGCACCAGTTGGTTAAGTCTAGCCTATCCCCTTTCTTGAAGAGTGTGACCGTAAAGGCCTCATGTCCTCCTGGTAGGAGGCGCGTTTCCAACAGGCTTTGGTTGAGTGAGGCTAGCAGTAATGGGGATATATATTTAAAATATTTTTTGTAGAACTCATATGGAATGCCATCTGGGCCTGGGCATTTTCAGTTTGGCGCACCGCGAATGGTAGTCCATAATTCATTTGGAGTAATTAAATTCATTATTTCCGGGTATTGGAAAATGGTGCGGATATGAGCTTGGTCAAGAAATTCCACCATTTCAGCCAGCTGAATTGGTTCAGCTCAGTATAGCTCGGAGTAATATCTTTGCATTTTGATCACCACTTTGGCCAGTGTCCACAATAGAATTATCTGATCTTTGCACCTGTATGCAGGCCACGCTCTGGCATGGTGCAAAAATTTTTTTGAAGAAGTATGCGGTGCACTTGTCACCTTTAGTGATGCGTGTGGCCCTGTATTGGACACAAACCCAATGTTTGTGTTGCCTTTCAAGTGCGTTGAGGTGGGCGGCTGCCTCCGCCCACTTCTGGCCCTATGCAGGGCTATATCCTGAGGCTGGAATGTTGGACTCCAAGTGGGCCAATTCTGCCAGCGTGCACAATATAACCGCCAATGTGGCTCGTGAGCGTCTGGATGAGAGATGGTGATAGTGGCAGATGGTGTCTTCTTTGAAAGTTGCCCATGTGGAAATGGGGTCCGCACAAAATGGTGCAACAAACAATTTTGCCAAAGTTGCCTCTTCCACCCACATGGAAAATCCTGGCGACGCGAGCTCTGGGGGGCAGATTTTGTACCAATGTGGGGCCTTTGCAACTGTGACGGGTAAGTGGTATGTTATTGAGACCAGTCGGTGGTTGGAGAATTCCATTTTCGTTGTTTTGAAGTGGGAGATGTGGGGTTGGAATTTTGCCGGTGCTAGAATAAGGTTGATGCGGGTCATGACCTTAATTGGCCATTGTGGACGTGGGGACGCGTCATGTTTTCAGAAGTGGGGCATGTCGCGGCAGCGCATCCATTAACCCAAGGGTGGCTTTTAGAATGCGTAATTCTACGTGACCCTGTGGGGCGTGGGGTGAGGGTGGCCACCAGTCCGTTGGTGCAGTTAGCCAACAGTTCATGTCACCAATTAGGAAAGAATTGGGGGGTAGCGGGAGGGATTTGACTGATGAGAAAAATTCCTGATGCTCATGTGCACCATTTGGGGCATAAATGTTGATGATTGTGTGTGCAACATCAGCCCATGAGAAGGTGACAATGAGCACTCAGCCATTTAGGAATGTTTCTGAAGATGTAAATTTGAAAAAATTGTTTTTCCAAATTAGCACCCCACAGTGCTTCAACCAAAAGGATAGGGATGGTAGGAGCATTGTTTTCCAAGCTTCCTCAGAACCTCGTGGACAGTGGGACTCCTGGATGGCCGGGATACCCACAGGTAAATTGTTTTGTAAAAAACTCATTTTCCTAGCCCAGGATGGGGAGGCCTTGAGTCCGGCGATATTCAGCATCCCTAGAGTGAAGGTTTCCCCATTGCACCTTAGGTGCAGGGGGTGGGCCCCAGGCCCACCAGCCTCTTCAAGGTCCCCACGGGCTTTCACAGCAGCGCGGGTATTAGCAGCAATGCTATCAGGGTTTTTGTTAATTTTTGCGGAAAGAGTCACATTGGCTTTGGCCTTCGCTTTTTGTTTTCCTGATGTCGGACAAATTTTTTGCGGTGCGGATAAGTTTGGTGCACTATTGAGTGGGGCAAAAAAAATTTTTTTGGTTGGGATAGGTCCCAAGTCAATTTTGACCGGGGCTTGGGTGCAGCGATTGGGTGAGATCAAATCTCCCATTGGATCCTCAGATTGAGTGGCCCATTCAGCATGGGCCTCCCAATCTGATTGGGTGATGGATTCCCAAGTTGCTTCCACCACGAAGGTCTCCATGTCCTCCTGGCGTTGTGAGTGTGGGATGGTGGTGGTGGCCTTGGCCGCTTCCTTGGCCGTGGTCCTATGGGCCTGCTTGGCCTTCTTCTGCTCCTGCGGGGAGATGGGCTTTACCAATAGGTAGCAGCCTTGTGCTCCCCACGGGAAAGCCTCCTTGGTGCTTGCGGTTGGTTTGTAGTGTGCGCCTCTCTGCTGGCCATAGCTGCCGAGGGGTGCTCTTGGAATGTGACGCCCTCTTTGATGGGGCATGCGTGCACCTTATGGCTGAATGCATCACAGTGGGTGCAAATGGGGGCGCGCTGTCCACGGTTACCCGGAATGGGTGGGTGGTGTGCCCTGTGATGTCAATAAAGGTGGAGTGCAGGATCTGGGTTAGGTCCTTTGCAATCTCCTTGGTTGGGGTCAGAACTGCAATGGCTTTGCCAGTGCACAGGTGTGGCATCAGCGTGAAACATTGCATTTCGAAAGATTGTATTTCGCCATATATGGCGAGACCATCTTTCAGGTGTTGCTCAAAATATCACATTTTACCGTAGTAGGCAAAAAGTCAAACGTGTGGTTTGATTTTGTCCATCTGGTACATTTAGTTTCGATGACCCATTGCCCTTCAGGGAGGTTGACCACTATGTGCACCGCTGCAGCCTCATCTGCTGCTATTTTGCTTTCAAAACCTAGGTCCAGCCAACCATGTGACATGGAGTGAGGTGCAACGTACACCGCAGTCGGGAAAATTTTGTGTACATCTTCACAAAATTTTTCCCATAGGGCCATTTTTGGATGTCCAGATACACACGGACTCCAAATTCCACCAATGAAAGTGGCTGGGAATGTGGCGTGTTGATGTACTGGTTGCATCATGCTTGCCACGCGAGTATCTCCGGGGAAATTTTGACCGCTGGTTTTTTTAGATCTTTTTCTATTCCGCCAGATTCTCTGGGGCGTTTTTGAATGTTAGAGGCTGCGGGCCTTCTGCCTGCTCCTCTTGCCTTGCTTGCCCAACTGCTCCCAGACATGGGCGCAGACTAATCCCCTCTATGAGATTATCAAACTAGATTTAGTCTTGAATTGAATGGGTTGCAAAAGTGTTTGCAACGAGAAAGAAAAAGTTTTTCAAGAACATCAAATGTAATTTATAAGAATAATTTATATAAATTCTAGGGTAATGCTTTTATAGATCTAGTGGAGTACATAATTAAATCATAAAGTTAGAAATATTGAAAAGTATTATACTTTTACTCACACCATCCACTTTTAATTATATAATCTACAGTTTTATGTAGAACTTCTGGAGATTAGTACAGCATTAGTTTAAAATGAATTAGGTGGTAGTTATACTTCAAATATTTTTATATTACTGGTATATATTTTTGTTTATTCAAGGTAGGAGGACCATAGATCATACCAGTATATATTTTGAGGTACTAAATAATATATAAATATTTTGTTTGATTTAAGATAACCTTAAGACTAATATACTCATTGATTAAAAAAAACAAATATATAGTGCTTATAGCTAATGCCACTATATATAAGACATAATGCAAATTTATACAAAACAAAAGGTATAATAAATAAGTTAGTATTATTCAGCATTCCTATATTTTATCAAGTTAGTTACCTTATTACTTTCCATATTAATAATAAGGTTTATCTATAGATAAAGTTAAAACATCAGAAGAATTGTAATAGTTTTTAAACTTCTGAAAATAATCATGATTTATATATGAATAGGTACTTTGATAGACAAAATTTAAAGCATTACATGTGACTTAAAATTACTACTATATGCTTGTGACAAGGGGACTCCCTCAGCCCACTCTTATACAACTTCAGCCTTGACCCACTACTGCGAAATGTGAATGCCCACCTCACTGGGGTCCATGTGCCAGGGCAAACCCCGTCAAGATGATGGCATTTGCAGATGATTGCGTGGTGGGGGTGTCTAATAACAAAGATGCACGCACGCTTGAAGCCCTCATCCAGGAATATTCCCAGGTAAGCAACGCGGCACTGAACGCCTCCAAAACTGAAATCATCCTCCTTGGTCAGTTTCAGAACTGCTGGGCCCCAGCAAGTAGTTCCCAACCCGGCCCATCTGCTCGCCCACGTCCACGCCTTACTAACTCAACACACACCGCTCCACTGGTGCTCCCCTTTGTGCCACGTCCTACCATAGGACCGGTGCGCAATCTGGGCGTGTGGATGGAGGCAGGCGGATATGCGTCAGCAGTAATGGAGTGCCATATACTGGACAACGTGATGAAGCAAATCGCCTCTCTCAGAGCCCACCCTACTACCCTCACTGGCAGGGTTGTTCTTGCCAACTCTATGCTCCTATCCAAAGTCTGGTTCAGAGCCCACGCCATCCCCTTCTCCCCAAGCTTCTTTAAATCCCTGTATGCTTAGCTGCAAGGATGGCTTTGGTCAGGCCGCCCTCCACCAGTATGGCTAGAGGTCATGTTTGGCCCTCATCATCAAGGTGGCATGGGCCTACTTGACTTCAAAGCCCATGCCGCCAAGATCCTGGGCACCTGGATTGCGGCTGTCACTGCTCCTACACTCCCATCCCAACACTGGTCCTGCGCGGCCCGCTCCAACTTCTCCTGAGCCTTGGGCCTCAACAATCCATCAAACCCCACTCCCTGATGAAATACTTCGCATCACACACATCGGCCACAGGTCCTCATGGGACTAAAACCCACTACAAACAAATCCTACTCTTCATGCAAAGCGCAGAGTGGAGAATTCGTATTAGTGGACATACAACCCAAAGAGGCCGCCCCTCTCCTCAGTTCACACAAGAGGTACAGGGGCTACCCATCCATGATGGCGTGATCCCCATTCGACCCCAAGTCCTATCTAGGGTGGACTACCTGGACATGATGGACATCCCTTATTCCACTGAAACCCAAAAGACTATCTGGAAATATGCACACCATCCTCTGTTGCAGCCTCAAGTCCACTCCCATGTGTGGCGCTGCCTGAGGCGGGTGTATCATACAGCTGAGCGCTCTAACACTTTACACTCATCCTGTGTCATGTGTGGCCAGTATGGAACGCTATTCCACCGCCTGGAGAAGTGCCCCACCTCTAAAGTGATATGGCGCGAAGTCCAACGTCTGCTAGGCCAGGATCAAACGCATCCCTTCAGTTTGTCAAGAGATATGTTTGCTTCATCAATGGCCTCCCCCCTTCCACCTTCCCTCCATGCTCTGGTGGTTGCAATCGCCATATGGACTATCCACACGATTGTCTTGGATGCCATCGCTGGCTCTATATTTCACCCTCCCAGAAGCTGTCCACAGATTCCGGTCTCATTTGGTGGACCACTTTCAAGCGTGGATGTTTGGATATCTCCCACCACGTCGCCGACAGCTGGTCTCCTCCTGGTTCCCAGTCTGGTTCATCAAATCAGACCCCTTCCTCCACACGTGCTCAATAGTGGCTACGGCCCCTTCACATGTTCCCTCCCTCCCCATAAGTGGCGTTCCCGCTGGCAACAAGAGATAGCATCGCTTCTCTGGGGGTGCCCCCTGGTACTAAGTTTATCTTTCCTGAGTCATATTCAGAAGTGTCTGTCCCATGGTCGGCCTTCCTCACAATAAATTAAAATTTAAAATTACTACTATATAATGATAAAATACTAGTTATAATTTTATTATATGAGTTGAAGTCTTTTTGGAGTCAAATTTTCGAGAATTTAATGCTGTTTTTGAGCGTTTGTTGCCAGCTCACTAATTTTTTATTTAACTAAGGTAAGCTGACCAGGGGACAGACATTACCAAATATACATAAAACTAAGAAAATAACTGACAAATATAAAATTAGGCACCCCAGGGTACTCAATTTACCCCTGTTGCCAGCGGGACTGCCAGGTATGGGGGGTTGGTGCACTACTCTGAGGGAGTTTCCCCTGCTATGGAGCAGGTATGAAGGAAAGGGTCTGTGTGGAGGAACCAGAGTGGGAACCATGATTCTATGAGCAATTTTTGTCTTGGTCTCATATATCCATAGAGCCAGGCTTGGAAGTGCTCTAGTAAGTGGACATGAAATCTGTTAATAATCCTATGAATGGTTGGGACCATGCCCTTGAATGCATCTAATGCAATTGTGTGTATTGTCCACATTGCAATGGGTATTATTAGGGAGCGGAGGGTAGATGGGATTGGTGACTCAATCTGGAGTGTGAAGATACTTTTTGATATCGAGAATTCCTGTTCGTTTTGAATCTTGAGCAGGCGTGCGACTTCCTGCCATATAGCTTTGGTTGGGGGGCATGTTTCTAGGCGGTGATGTAGGGATCCCTCCCCTCCACATACTGCAAATGTTTTGTGGAGGGAGCTGGAGCAGTCAGCCATCCTATAGGTCCTTCTCAAACAGCGCCAGGCGTTTGCTCTTATCCTTGAGTGTAGGAGTGGGTGGTGTGTCATTCTCCACACTGTCTTCTGTATGCTTAAATCATAGGGGATGTCCAACGCATCTAGGTATTTGATTCTAGCAATGGTTGGGGTCATAGTAAGCATGTCTCTCTGGGGGTGGTTTTCTGGATTTCTTAATTTGAATTGGGGGCTGGGTCATCCCCTTTCCTGTATAGTACCCATGTTCTCTATGATCCATCCCATACGGCGGATAGTTCAGAGGATATGTTTGAAATGAGGGGAGGTTCCATGTGGACCCGTTGCAGTAGGGTGCTTGGCAAGGTATGAAAATAGTCTGGGTGGACTATGTGGGTTGGTTAATTTGAGCGCCTGTGCAAAGTTAGTCTTTGCTGCTCTGGACCAATGTTGTTGCGGGAGGTCTGGAGCAAGGATTTCCTTTATCCAGGTACCTAGGATGTGATTGGCATGTCTCTCAAAATCTATTAGTCCTATGCCTCCGCTTGAGCGTGGGCCAAATAGTGTTTCCATCCATATAGGAGGGTGAGAGCTAGGCCACAGCCAGCCCTGGATAAGCGTGCAAATTGAGGTTATAAAGGTAGGTGAGAAGGCTATCGCATGGGCCTGGTACCACAGTATTGGGAGGATGAGCGAGTTAGCAACTGTAACTCGTCCTTTTAGTCCTGGGGTTCTCCCCTTGAGGGAGGCTACGCGTTTAGATACCCGTTGTAACAGGTTACTTTCCATTGTCTCATTAGCATATCCCCCTGATTCTAGCCAGATTCCAAGGTGTCAGACAGGAATGGTGGTGGGAGGTGTTGCAAAGGGTAAAATAATTGGGTTTTTTCTTTGAGTGTTGGTGTGAGGTTCTGATGTTGTGGCCCAATTGTTTGTGTATTTGCCTAAGAGGATGATTTCTGTCTTCCTTTTGTTGAGCGATGCATTTCTCACCTTGGAGTATTCCTCTAGAGTGTGTTCCAGCTGTCAGGCATCTTCATTGTTTGCTATACCTGCTACGCAGTCATCTGCAAAGGCCAGTATCTTGACTGCTGGTTGTCCTTGTGCGGTTATCCCCATGAGACGTGAGTCAGTTACTTGGGGAGAGCGGGTCAAAGCTGAAATTGTATAGCAGTGGGCTGAGGGGATCCCCTTGTTTGAGCCCCTGTGTGGTTTGATATTGTTTGTTAGGAATCCAGGGCCGCATACAGCCATGGTTGCAGATTCTGTTAGGAGCATCGCCCATTTTATGAATCTTGGTGGGAGTTTGAAGGCATATAGACATTCTTTTAGGTATGGCCAGCTAACATGGTCATACGCCTTTTCCTGATCCAAGAAGACCAGGGCACCAGTTGCTTTGGATTGGCAAATGTTTGCAACAGGGTGTATGTTGTTCCAGATTGAACGCCCTGGTATAAACCCAAACTGATTGGGTGATAGGACGTCAGATGCAATTGCGCCTTATCTAGCTGCTAAAATTTTTGTTAGAATTTTTGTGTCAGTGTTGGAGAGTGCAATTGGGCGCCAGTTGGCCAGGTCCAACTTGTCACCCTTTTTATACAAGGTTATAACGTAGGATTCATGGCCTCCTGGTAATAGGCGTGTTTCCAACAAACTCTGGTTCTTTGACGCCAAAGGAGGGGGCGATTTGTTGAAAATATTTTTTGTAAAATTCGTAGGGTATCCCATCAGGCCCTGGGCATTTTTTACGTGGTGCACCGCGAATTGTTTACTAAAGCTCCTCCCATGTAATAAGGGATAGTATTTTGTAATTTGGTGGTGTACTTTGTATCTTGGCAGTTTGAATAAATTCTTTAATTTTTTGTGGATCTGTTGGCATATTGCGATATAATTTGGTGTAATAGCGGTGTACTTCCGCCTTGACCTCCTCAGGGTCAGTTGCCACAGTGCCATTGGTCTTGCGGACCTATATGCATGCGGGCTGGTTTCCATGGGAGTGGAATTAGCAGAAAAAGTATGTTGAACAGGTTTTGTCTTCCTTTATGAAATTACCTTTGTTTGATACTTTAATTCTGTGTTGGTGTTTGAAGATGAGATTGTTAAATTGGGCTGAAATTTCTTCCCATTTGCGTCCTCAATTAGGGCTATAGCCAGATCTTGGATTATTTATTTCCAGGTGGTCTAGTTCTGCCAAGGTACGCTTGATTGTGGCTGTGTCCGCGGTGTCTTTGCGTGATGCAATATGTCAGGTTTTGTTGATTAAATCTTTTTTGAAATTTTCCCTGTTCTGATGGGATCCGAAGTGAATGGGGCTGTGAATTCTGGGTTTGTAGCCTTGTTTCCAAACCATTCAGATATCTCAGGCAATCTTATATTTTCTGGGTGAAGCTTTCTCCAAGGAGACACCTGTGTGTGGAATTGAGTTGGCGCAAACTGCACTATAACTAATTGGTGATCATAAAAATTGATCTTTTTTGTTGTAAATTAGGAGATTCTTGAGTGGTGGGATTGTGGGATGAGGATGTGGTCAATATGACTCATCAATATGAGCAGTCCCTCACATATGTTGATTCTTGTCATATGGGGAAGGATTGGTGAATTGGGGGGAAGAGCATCCTGTAAGCCAAGAGATGCCTTCATTGTGCAATATAATCAATGTGTCCAGGTGGGTATCCCCTGGGATTAGGCCATCGATCTGTATTGGGGTTATCCCAGCAGTTGAAATCGCCTAACATGATGATATCTGGTGGGAGGGTGAGAGTAGAAATTTTTTCAAATTTTTTTTCTCTCAGTTGCAGTGCATGGTGCGTAGATACATGCTAACAAAATTATTTCATCTTGGCATGTGATTGTTGCTACCAGGACTTGACCGTGCAAGTGTGATGATGAATTTGTAATTTTAAAGTTTTTGTTGTTTTGGACTATCACCCCATAGTGAGACGTCCATACTGATTGTGATGGTGCGACCCTGGTTGACCAGGATTCTTCTTCCCCTTGTAGGCAGTGGGTTTCTTGGATGGCCAAGATGTCTACAAGAGGTTTTTGTAGGAATGCCAGATTTTTGGCTTGGGACGTATGAGCCCTGGCTCCCACAATATTTAACATCCCTATTGACACTGAGGTGCCCGCGGCGCCTCAGGAGCGGTTGGGAGGACCCTCTGGTCCTATCTCACTGCAGCTCATTTTGGCCATGCTCCACATCTGCACTCCAACTCTTTCACTGCCATTGTTGGTTCCCTTGATCTGACCCAATGATTCAAGGGAATTGCAGTTTTTTGCATTTGCGTCAACTTTTCCTGCACAGGTCTCATGTTGAAAGATGCAGGTTGTTGATTGGATTTTATATTTTTGAGGTTCAATTTTGTTGCATTGTGCACCTCATTTTCACCCAAATTGCGGTTGCATTGTTCCTCAGTATGTGCATGACTGATGACGCTTTGTGGCTCAGTCTGGTTACTGTGAAAATTTTTGACCTGGGCATATTGTTCTGATTGGTTGGTTCAGTATTTATCTGAAATATCCTCCCAAATTTGTCCGTGGTTAATGGCAGATTCCGCATGTGCCGCCGCTTCAGCTGCTGCTCTCTTGAGGGCTTTTTGTGCTGCTTTACTCTGTTTACTTGTAAATGGGTCCACGATGGAGTATAGTCCATCTTCACCCCAGCGGAATGGGTGGTGGCCATCAGTCGTTTTGGCGAAGTTTTCATTGTCTTCATCCGTAGCCTCTTCACAAAAATCATTTTCCATTAAGCCCTCTTTTACAGGGCATGCATGTTCCTTGTGGCCCAGTGAGCCATAGTGGTTGCAAATGGGTGGTGCGCGTTCCGGTGTAACTCAGAATGCAGCCAACTGGCCTCCATCTGTGAAGTGAAATTCTGCTGCATGGGGAATTCTGGATAAATCCTCTTCCACTTCTGGGAAGGGGTTGATTACAGAAATAGCTTTGCCCATGCACAGGTCGGGCATTAAGTAATAATACTGTAATTCAAGTCGTTGGATTTCTTTGTAGGCCATGAGACCTTTGCGGAGCTCCTCCTCGATTACCTTACAAGGAAGGTTGGTGGGAAGCGAGTCAAAGGAGATTAACAAAGGTTTCACTTTGTTACATCTGGTGCGCGCAGTGCGCACAATTTTTTTCCCTCAGGGAGGGCAATTTCCACACAGATTTTTGCTGCGGCATCAGCTTCATCAGCTGTTTCAAAATCAATATTGATCCAGCCGCAGCCCATGTTGTTGGTGGCTACGTACACCGCGTGAGGGAAAAGTGAGGGCTGTGCCTCACATGTTTTCTCCCACAGGGTTGGTGACTCATCCCCAAGGAAGAGTCCAATCCTGTGCTCCACCTTTGACAAAGTTTGGTTGAATTGAATGTACATGTATTGCGTGTGCTTTACAGTAAATACCATAAACCCAGACAGTGTCTGAGTTTGCGATTTTTTTATGGCTTGGGTTCCTGGTCCCCCTCCAGGGAATTTCTTGCCCTTAGTTGCACCATTAAGAGCACCGCTTGCCGAAATGCTCGCCCATGTTGTATTATTTTTGTTATTAAAGTTGCCCATCTTTCCTGTGTGTGATTATCCAAATTTGCTGTTTGAATTAAATCGTAATAACTAAAGTGATTGTTATGAGAAAGAAAAGCTCTGGAAGATAAGTCTACAATTGTTTATATGCCCAAAGGAACTTCACATGCACCTGTTAATGATCCAACTTCTTGTAGGGTCCTTGATAGTATAAGCGTCCACACCTGTTTTCTCAAACATTTCAAATCAACCAATCAAGATGCTGGACAATTTGTGCTTCTGCCCAAACCTGTGTTGGTCATGGAATAGAACCATATCCCCATCTTTGTACTGAGCTAGCCCACTATGCCGTACCTGATTGGCAGTCTGATTCTTTATCTTTTTGGTTAAACTGAACAAGTATGCTTTGGTTTGCAGCTTAATCATCATATTTATTAGATTGGTCAAGTAGTGTTGTGGGTCCAATTCGCTGCTATCTTCATGCAGACATAGATCAGTGCCAGAAGAGCTGGGTGGCATACATATAGTAACTGTAAGGGACTCTTCCCCATGGAAGAATGATAGCTGGTATTGTAAGAGAATATGGCTGTGGAAAGGAGGGAACTCCAATCTGAAAGTCAATCTGCTATCAATTGTGGAGTTTTTCCACTAAGGTCCTGTTAACTTGCTCAACCGTACTGTTGGATTCTGGGTGATATGGGATTGGCAAAACCCCTTGGATGGCCATTAGCTCATTTAGCTTGGGAAGGATGTGGGAAGTAAAGTTAGTTCCATTATCAGTAAGGATAAACTGAGGGTAGCCATGTTGACGAATAATGCATTCCATGATTTTTTGGCCACTGTGACTACACCCAAATCCTTGATCGCCCATGCTTCTTCCCATCTGGTTAAGTGGTCAATCGCCACCAGAATTTATTTGGACCAGTTGGCTACTTTTGGCAGAGGGGTTAATGACATCAAGGAAACTGTATGCCAAGAAAAACGTGGTTTCACTAACTGGTATATAGTCTTCAGGCGGAACAGTTTTTCCACTTGGCACTAGTGGCAGCAGGAAACGATTTCAAGCACGTTAAAGTTCATGCTCTCCCAATAGTAATAAGGTTGTAACAATTTCAGGGGGTTTTATGTACTCCATCATGTCCAACTTCTCGGCGTGTGCTCATAATAATATTTGTTCAGATGGAAGGCCTTGGGATATTCACAGTAGTGTCCCATATCCGCTTGCACAATTCACCGTTCTTCTGGAACGCATTGGCCCTTATTCCATTTAATACTTTGGTGACTTGGGGCAGTTCATCATCATTCTTTTCTCTGAGCATTTTGTCATACATTACATCAGTAATATCTGCATTAACAGCAATGGTTGGCAATCTCAATAAGCAATCCGCGTTTTGGTGTTTTGCTCTAGGTCATTGGATGATTTTAAAGTCATAAGCCTGCAGCTTAAGCTACCATCTGGATAGATGCCCCTCAGGCTCTCTGAGATCCTGCAACCAGCATAACAAAGCATGATCTGTTGCAACTTTAAACTTTACCCCATGCAATTATACCCTGAAATGCTTATATGCTTAGACCATCATTAAGCATTCTTACTTAGTCATGGTGTGATTGCTTTTATGGAAGTTAAAGCTACAACTGAAGTATGCAACCGTATGCTCCACCCCCTCATCATCTTTTTGAAATAGAACTGCCCCAATGGCGGAAAAATTTGCATCCATATGTACAATAAATTGCTTATCAAATTTTGGATAGCGTAGCACCATTGCATTGATTAACACCATACAAAGTTTATAAAAGTAGTGTTGACGGCATTCCATCCATTTTAACAAAGTATTTTTTTAACAACTCAAATAGCGGACCCAGTACAACTGAAGTTGGGGATAAAGCGTTGGTAGTAGCCAACCATCCCCAATAATACTTGCATGTCCCGCTTACTGGAAGTCTGAGTCATCTTTTGAATAGCTTCTACCTTAACTGGTTGAGGTTTAATCCCCTTTACGTCTACCACAAATCCAAGGTGCTCTAGATGGTCCTTGAAAAATTTGACATTTTTGGGGCTTAATCTTGATGTTGGCCCTGGTAAGCTGGCGGAATACCTCCTCCAGATGGGTAAGGTGCTCAGAAAATGTACGCAAAAAACATTGATATTGTCAAGGTATACAAGAACGCATGCCAGCTTCAAGTCACTAAGAATGGTATCCATGGCCCGTAGAACGTAGCTGGGGTGTTAACATCCCTTGTGGCATACTGGTTGGTTGGAAGAGCCTTTTAGATGTGATAATGGCGCATTTTTCCTGTTCCGCTGCAGGAAACTAAATTTGTCAGTAGCCTGATATCTAATCCATTGCTGAGAAGTAACGAGCTCCACCTAACTGATCCAGAGCATCATTGATCTGTGGCATGGATACAAGTCCTTCTTAGTGATACTGTTGAGATTCAATAGTCTATCACCACCAGGTTGGTAATGTCCTTCTTTTTTTAAATTAGGATGGACAAAGCTCACAGACTCTTTGAAGGTTAAAGCATCCCTTGCTACAGTAGCTTTTTGATCTCCTCTTTCACTTCTTCCTCAGCTGACCTCAGTCAGCAGATCGCTGTAAACTGATGGGAGGATTATCTACAGTGTCCAACTGATGAACCACCCTCTGAGCGCATCCTAAATAATGGTCATCAATAACAAAATCTCCTTAAATTTTTAAAATAAAGCTATTGCTCAATCCTTCTGTGCTTCTTATAACCCCATTATTTTATTGCGCGGTACCACAGTCATTATGCAGGGCTGTGGTTTGATGGGTAGACTAAATTTATCCAGCGACCTGAACACATGAACCTGTAGACCTCCTTAACAAGGTTCAAGTGTACATATGCTACTATTTGATGTTGGCGGATCAGTAGTAGTTATTTCTGTAAGTTTGCTATTAAAACCTTCATGATATTCATGTCACAGTAGTATAATGCCTGGAGCCACATGGGGCTCCAGATGTAATTGCTGATATGGCTCAATGACATCCCCATAGAGCCCAGCTGGGACTTACAACTTTAATTCAGTGTTTACAATGACTTTATATCTGGAGTGGATGAATATAGACCCAACAGCACTGAGAGGCAACCTTTGATACTCATATATCTTCTGTGGAATGGCTTAAGTTTTCTATTTACTTTATGGTAGCACACTGTAATAACACCATCACTATAGGTGAGGTTGACATGTCCCATATTCCTCAGATCCATTGGTACTCCGCTGGAGATCAAATATATCAGGATCCGCTGCCCAAAATTTCAAAGGTCTCCTCTGTCATGTCAATGACAGTATCAAAGTTTCACATAAAAGAGGTTCCAATTAACAGATCATAATGGCTCTTTGGTAACACTAAGCTGGAGCTACAACAATTGACCCAAACTGTAAGGGGAGCACTGTACACACCTTTGGAGACCATGTTTTCCGCTCCAGCAGTTCTATACACCATGCAGTGATCTACATCAGGCTTTAATGTCAATTTTGCCACCAACTTAATGGAAACTATGTTAACTGGGCACCTGTATTTATTATCACATAGACTTGGGTTTTGGCTACAACAATGTTGCAGTATTTGCATTCAGAATAAGAAGAATTCTGAATGTTTAATATGTGGACATTTAAATGCTTTCTTTTTCCAAGGAAGCTCAAAATCCCATCGCCAACTTTAGGGTATTCTTTAGCAATAGAATCCATTGGGAGGGTGACATCTTCTCCTCTCAGGAAAGGTGCGTTTGCGGATAGTTCCAGCTCATATGGAGAACTTTGCTTAAATATTTGACAGGAGTAAGGCTTTGGTTGCGCTTAGGTCCTTCGTCCGCCATGTTCTTGGCTTGTGGTCATTTCAGTACATTTACTCCTCCAACTGGCTGCTGATATAGGAATGCATCATTGTAATGGGGGGCTTCCACTGTATATACTTTAATAGGCTCATGTGGGACGTTTAGGTTAGGGATAGCGGAGGTAGAGGTCCCATCTTTATTACTCTCTGACTTTTCCCTGGTAGTACTGGTCCTGCTGTACGGTATGGACCCACCAATTGGGGCAACTCCATGCAAGATGCCCAGGGCGACCACATTCAAAACAATTTACCCCATAGGGTCTGCTTCCTTGATTTTTAAGATGGCCCAGGCCAGTAATTTTGATTGCGAGCAAGCACTGTAACCAGGACCAGGTTGATAGGTTGACTGATGATGGTCGGCATAATTAGGCCCAGGTTGGTATTTGGACTGTTGACAATTATCATAAGCAGGTCCAGGGTGAAAGTTAACCTGCTGGGGTAACTTGGCTGAGGGGAGGTACATAACAATAAGGCTGGAGGTTACTAAGCAGAATCTGAACAGTATGGGAAAATTTACCTGTAAAAGATGGGCCAGCGATGACAGCGGTATGTTTCCACTCTGTATTGGGTGGAGGGAAGGTATCAGATAGTCAGCGCAAAAACTGAACAACCTTGAGCAGGGGTATGTCATCCTTAAAAATTGAAGTAATGAAGTTGTAAAGCTCACAGTATGGCTTCACTGCGGATGTCATCACAATGCACTCGTCAGATTTGGATAAAGTCCCTTCACCAATTAATATGTAGGCTTACACCATTAATTGATCAGCAAATGTGGTGAAGATCTCATTATGCTGAAACCCAATGGTCAAGAACTCAGCCTTCCACTGTGACATCTTTACAGTTCCTCCAAATAATTGCAGCACAGTATCCTTCACTTCTTGGTATGTAACAGAACTGTTTTAAAGATAGCAGGTGACTTGGTCAGCACTTCCAACATCCAAAGTGAATATTAACAGTTTTGCTTTATGCTGATCTGAGGCTTCTTCTTCTGCAAACTAAAAATCACTTAAAGAATCCAATAATATTCCCATTGCAATCAAATGAAGGAAGCTTATCAATACAAACCTACTGAAGAAGCTCATCCTGCCTTTTGAGAACAGCGTCCAAGACAAGTTTAATTTCTTGCATATTCAGTTGGCACAGTGTGTCAGGAGGATTCCCTGTCAGTGCAAGCCTGATGCAACATAACTGACGCCTGAAGCTTTTATTTTTTTATTTTGGTGTTGATCAATGACCCCATGTAGTGAGAACCACTGTTATAATTCAAAGGTATTTTTGAGATATTCTAGGAGATTTTGTGCAGGGTTCAACCCACTGCGCAATGGACGGACGATTTGAAGATCAATAATCCTTGAAACAAATGAAAATATAAAATATGAAGCACTTGCTTCAATGATACTCTTTTATTTAGCAATATAATTTAGCAGACTCTTTCTACTCCACTTGCTACCTGATACCTATTCTCAATCCCTTTCTCAATTGTCTCATCTCACTTATATATCAGCAACTTTAGTCAATACTACTCTCTCAGCTTAGACTAACTGGTTCTGCCATATTCTCATTGGTTCCACCAGAGTCTACTATTTATTAAATTTGTGATCACCTTAATTTGAGGCAATCTATTCATTATTTGGAGTACATAAACATCGCCTTATTACTAATCTGGAAGTGATCCATTAATTATTTTTTGGAGCTTGGTATCACCCTATTGCCCTATGACAAGGAGATCTTCATCCATATTATTAAGCTACTCAGTTTGGCCAATCTCACCCATTCTGTCATAAATGACTTAGGGCTTATCATCCATCCATATCAGAATCATGACAGATGCTAAGGCTGATTTTCTTTGGGAATTTGAGAGTGACCTAATTCTATCCAACCAGAAACAAACATTTATAGGAATAAGCCTTTTTGGGGAGAAAACATAATGAGATCATCCATTAATTTTATCTCAAGGCTCAAACATTAGTTGCATAGTTATTGTCTTACGTTGGTTATTGCTATCACCTCCTCTTTTTTATCATTTAAGATTATGCTTAGTATCCTATTCTATCTTAATGCGGTGAAATCCAACCTTACATCTCTCATCCATATCAAATTAGCCATTTTTAAGAATTTTGCTGAACTATTTAAATTAACTGGGCCACCAAGGTTTAATAATAATATGCCACAGCCTCAATTGTTAGCAGTTATGTCCCAAATTTGCCTACACCCAATTTAATTTTCACTTATTGCAAGAAAAACAATCATACTATAAAATTTTGTCAAATTCATTAAAATAACATGGCAAAAGATAATTCAATATATAGTAGAAGGCTCCCAATGCTGATTACAATCAAATGCCTCAGTATTCTAGTTCTAGTTCTAGTTCTATGCAAAGTATATTGGGATGTTTTGTGTTAGCTGCTCCTGAAGAAATTATAACACCTCTTAATATCAAAGAAAAGTAGATCTTCAGCTATTTATTTTTACATTGGTCAAATATTAATCAAATCTTTGCTGTCAACTCTCTATTGAGAATCAAGCATTGGCTGAAAAAACTTTCAAACACATTAAATTAACCCAAGTTTGGCTATGGTAAAATCCTCCGCTTCCTTCACTACAAATACAAAAAAGTTAATAGCTGGTAATTATCAATTTGGCTCTTTTGTGGTTTGAGTAAAGTTAGTCATTCACAAGGTTAAAGTCCTGGCTATAATTGATACCGTTTCTCCAATTAATGTTATATCCTCCCAACCTATCCAGAAATTCAAAATGGCTCTGGACTTGATTCAAAAAGCTGAATATGAGACGGCGGGTAATCAGTCTTCTAAGGCAATCAGGGTATTCTGCCTTACTTTTCAATTAGGAAAATTTTATATTACCACTCCCACTATCACATTAGAAAGCAATAACTATGAATGATTATTGGAGTACAACTAATGCGGTAGTCAATTGTATAATTATCCAAAAAAGAAAAGTCCTCTTGCTGAGAAGTGGATAGCATAGAAGGGTGGTTCCTGCTCTACTCTGGGTCAGGTTTGATTGAAACAGGTTCTAAACCAGCACAGGCCATAAACGCATCATGGTATATGTGCCCCAAGGTCAACCTGCCTCAATTACTTTTATACTTCTTGCTTTTAGGATATTAGATACCCTTGATTTGATCTCCCGCTTAAAAATAAAGGGCCCCAAAAAATGAACATGCCCTTTCAAATATCCCATCTCTATTTGCAAAGTAGAGTACTAATTTGGGGGGTTAAAACTAAGCTACCACCTGAGGCTGTGGACGCCAGAGATGGGACACCCCTATATGACCCCATCCCATTAAGATACCACCTATCTCTCAAGCTATCATAGATTTGACAATAAAGACTCACATTCCTCTTAATCAAATTTTTAGAGTTATGAGGACACCCAAACCCTTCTATCAAAGAAGCGTTGAACTGCCCTGAGATTTTAGTCTGCCTGCGGGAAATCTAACTCCATTTTATTAGGGAATCTAACAAATAAAGCTCTCCAAGTCCCTCAATATGAACCATCACTTATGTAAAAATATGTCAGATTGATTTATATTGCCTATGTGAGAAGTTTCAGCTACCTAAAAGATTTAGGCTTGATCCCCTACCTATAATAGCTCTGATTGAAAGTAAAATTGGAGACAACATCACTCCCAAACACCAAAATTTTAAAGACCTCCTTGAATACATAGCAATATCTTTTTTATTGGTACCAGGTGACTACAGAAAAATGTCAGGAGTAACTCACCAAATTGAGACTGAGAATAACCTACAAAATATATCTCAAGCATACTAGAAACTAATGTCAAAGAAGTTCAAGTAGCTCTAGAGCTAAAGCAACTGTTAAAAGCTGTGTTACTTGTGCCTTCCTAAAGCCTGTGGGCTTCATCACTATTAATTCAGGAAAGGATGGCGGACACCATGTTGTCATGTATTATCACCAACTAAATTCCAATAGATGAAAAGATAGTTATCCTTTGCTGCATATAGATGATTCCTTACGCTTAATGTCAGGATCCCATTATTTTTCAGCCATGGATCTTGCCAGTGGGTATTGGCAAATCGATTTATCACCTGAAGAATGTGAAAAATGTGCCCTCATTTCAAAAGAAGGATTGTGTGAGCCTACATAAATGCCTCAGGGTTATGTAACGCCCCTGCCACCAACCAAAGAGCCATGAACGGTTTATTAAGAAATTTATGAAGCTTCTATGTGATAGTCTATCTCAATGGTATCACTCTTTTTGCAAACTTTTTACTGATCATCTGGCACATCTAAGGGAGTTTTAGGTGGTTACATCAAGCTTTAAAAACTAAAGACGTCCAAATGCTCCTTTTTCAAAGCAAAATGGATTTTTTCCGTGATTAGATAAGTAAAGCCAAAATATCCCCAATGTAAGACAAGGTCACAGCCATTTCTAAGATGTCTCCACTAAATTACTATGTATTGTATAGGTCTTTTTAGGGATAGTGGGATATTATTGCTATTTTATTCCACATTTTTCAAATACCTTTGAGCCTTTAGCATATTTGTTAAAGAAAGTTATATCCTTCCAAAGGAAATAGGAGCAACAACAGGCCATTGACTATTACATGTAGTTCTTGCCCGCTCTCCAGTACTTGTGCATCCTGATTTTGACAACCCCTTTTTAATTTTTACCAATGCTAGCGATATAGCTATTGGAGCTATATTATTCAGCACTATGAAAACTTAGTGGTTCACCCTATCGCCTATTATAGCAAAACCATGTCAAAGCCAAACGCAACTATAGCGTTATAGAATAAAAATGTTTGGTGATACTACTGACTATCAATCATTTCCAACCTTATTTAAATGGGGATCATTTTATCATAATTACTGACCATGATTCATTATGATAGCTTCAACAAGTGAAGGATCCAGACAGGAGATTAGCTCAATGAGCGTTAAAATTTCAAAACTATTTTCTATTATTCATCGCTTATCCATACACCAATTTGCGGATTTTCTATCCAGGCTCTACATATAAACTTAAACTGATCCTGATAAAGGTTAACTCTACAGTCTCTTAACTCAACCACATTTATAGAAAAACGAGTCCCTGACTATTCAAAAAGAATTAGAAAAAGGTCAGCAAAAATTCAGGATAAAAATGGTAACCTGTAAAAATTATATCATAAAAATGAGTACCCTACATTAATCTTTGGCTCATACTGGCATTATATTGTAGGACCTGCAAGTTGGCCATCTAGGAATTTGAAAACTCACCAGTGGCTCAAGACTCAATGTTATTGGGAAGGAATGCTCATCTCAATTCAAGATGTTTTATAGTCCTGGCTGGTATGTAAAAGTCAAGTTAGACCCAATCTCTGACCTCAACATCCAATGGTTCCACCCTATGAACCCTCTCATACTTTAATTATTGACACTTGAGATCTTTCCCTTAAGACTCTATTGGTCATCAGTTCCTACTTCTTTGTGTCAAATATTTACCAAAGTGGATCAAAGCTGTATCCCTACCATTCGCTTTGGTATAAGCTACCTTTACATTCCTATATAATCAGATTGTCACCCAAATTGGGTACTCTAACATAATTCTCTCTGATAATGATCAGAATTTTCGATCATTACTGTTGAATAAGTTAATTGAACTAATTTGATCCACCCAGGTATTATCCACTTTTTACCATCCTGAAGCCAATGGAATGGTAGAGCGTATAAATAGTACACTAACGTCAACCCTCCATAAATTTGATCACAACCAACCCTCTAAACTGGCCCCAATATTGCCTAATGCAATTCTTGCCTATCAAATAAGCTATCATAGGATTAACAAGATTTCTCCCCTTTAAGCTTTGTATGGAAGGAACCCCCATATGCCCTTTAAAGTGCAGGTCATGTTAGATCAAGCTTCCCCTAAAGACCCTGAAGTTTCTTATGAGAAGATTCGTTAATGAGACTATCTGACTTCAGGCCCTGGCTTCTGAAAATTTGTCTGCTACCACTACTAGAGAAACTAGTCAGTTTATCTATAAGCATGTTCCTCTGCATACCTTCCAACTGGGTGATATAGTCCTTTTCTACAATCATTGACCTGGTGGTCACAATAACAATTTGGTTACCAATTGGTCATGACCCTACAAAGTTATTTATAAACAAGATAATGAACACTCAATTGTGGAGGTTGCTCAAGGAACTGTGATAAATCAAGTACATAGTCGATTTCTTTGGCCCTTTTACTCCTGCTCCAAGATCTAGAAGGGGCATTGCCAGATTTTCAACATAAATTAAAATTTTTGTTTAAATCTGATGATGGGATCTGAACCCATCATAAGATATAGGTAAAACTATTGTCAGAGATTATCCCTGACTTAAAAAGACCTCCTGTTATTGGGGGTTAACCCAAACTTATGCAATCAAACGTTGCTCAGTTGAATTTTCCTGATTTGTGGTTCAACACCAATCTATGTGGCAATCTAATCCTGTTTGACAGAAGTGACCAGAATGGTGCAGAATCCTCAATTGCTATGTAGTATAGATCTCAGCTTATAACACTTAAAGATTTTATCCTAATAATAACTCCCTGATCTCTTATATAATCCTGTTCTAAGAAGATAAAGACTACTTTCTTTTAGCCATCAATTAACTAGCCTATCTACTAAGTTTAGGGACAAAATATCACTAAGATTTACCAGTCAAGGAATTTTATCCTTAGTGAAGACTTTTATAAGAAAAGTAAACTTTTAACCCATCACCCAGGAACTTTGGGTCTCCTGGACTCTCTTTCAAAGGACAAGTGGTTTAACACCTCCTTCATCTCAACTGCGGCTAGAATGGGAGAATTCCTATTTTAAACAAAAAAAGGAAGAAGCCGGCGGCCATCCCTCTCATCACCATGGGTGATCTAGCCATGTGATGGATGAGAGATGAGTAACAGCATATCCTGTGCAAATCGTGCCTCATCCACCCCTGATCACCTCCAAAGAATTAATGAATACAATTCAGAAGTTGAGCCAGGAGGTGGCGGAGGGTAGAAGCCATCACAGTAGAAGGCAATTAGTTCTGTCCAAATAAGTGTTATCAACAGGTTCAAGTTCTGCTGGAAGGTCAAGTTGCATTTTGCCAAAATTAAAGGAACCAAGTTAGTTTTGGGTTAAAAATTCCCATCCGCCAGGTCATCCCAGAAGTTTTTCAAATGAGGTCGTCCCAACAGGTATGGGCGTGGTCAACTCTTTCTCTACTCAAAGAAATTGTCCATATGTGGCCTGTCCGTGGGTGCAACCTTTTGTCTTCTGGAGGCGTTGTTATCATCATTCCAAATGAAATTTCAGTGAAATGAATATTCTTGCAAGTCAATACAATGCCAATCTTACCAACAGGTCAGATTTGAGTCAGTATCATTATTTTTAGGATGGTTCTCCATGACTAAATTGTGAGATATTCTCAAAAGTAGTGCAATTAGCTCTAGTTTCCCATTTAGTGAACATATAGGGCAGCATCCCCTGACAAGTACTACTGTCAAAACCATTTTTCCCCCTTTTGACATTTTAGTTTACTATAAAATTATAAAAAAATCCAAATTTATTTGTGAACTAAAAAGTTCTGTCATGTATTTATGATGATAATTTACAATTCTGGTAATCTCTGGATGGTCCTTGAGGCTGCCTTTTGCATTTCATATTAATCAATATGGATGGCTGTACTTGGGGTATTCTGGCTGGGGTTGTTGTTTTTCACTCACCTAGAGTTCCAGGCCAGTCTTATTACTATCAGCACGCTCCTTTACATAATGGAGTTACCCCAGTTTTGTCCTTCTCCACCTTTTGTTGTACAAGAGGTGCTGCATTGGTTTTGTGTCACAAACGGAAACTCTATTCTATCATTAAAAGTTTTTGTACCCAAATATAGGAAGTTACTCCTAACCCAGCCAGCGATAAGGGTCCCTTCCATCACATGGGTGGAAGAGTTGGGTTCTTATTGCTCTTCACAGTCAGAACAGCCTAGTTGTATTTCAAGCGTAAGGGTGTTGTTCATCCCTGCAGTCACGTCCCTACCTCCACCAACCTGCTGTTATGTGGTTGGGTGGGGGCACTAGAGCGTTCAATCTAAATGCTCTGGTTGAACCGTTGTATGTAAATCTGTCAGTTTCCAGTTGTCCATGGCAGAAGTAGCAAAGTTTGGGTATTTAAAGACAGTGGATACCATGGCATCTTCTCTCAAGGATGACCTGGGTATGGTTTGGCGGAAATCTCTTCCCTTCTGGGTGCATCCCACATAATGGCTAAGAATAAGATCAGGCATATTTTTTGTTGCTGGTTAAGATTCATTTGGGTGCTCACATAGTCTCCATTGAGGCTCTCTTGGGCATGGGAGCCACTGGTGATTTTATGAATATGCAGGTTATTAAGGGGTTGGATCTCAATTTAGATGTAGGATCATCAGTTTTAAGTGCATTATTGGCCTCAATGACCTGTTACCTCGTGAGACGTCCTGTATCATTCTCAGTACATGGTTTGGCTTCTGTGATTGGTTCACCACTTTGCCAGATTTGTTATTTCCCATTATCCTGAGGGTTGGTTGATGGGTGGCGGCAACAGGTTTGTATTGACCTTGAGCCCACCTATTATCATTTTAAAATCCCTATGAGAGGGGCAATATTCTGTTGATTAATACCTTTTCTCCTGTGGGCGCAGTGGGGTCAATTGTGTCAAACCCTCCTGCTGCGGCATTGCTGGCAGATAACCACTCATGCGTGGCCCAGTACAGGGACATCTTCAATATGAAGAAGACCAACTGTCTTCCCTCCCACTCTGAGTATGATTTGGCCTACTGGCTGATCATTACTGTTACCAACATTAATTGTCCTCTGTATCCTTATACAGAGCAGGAGGACAAGTCTCTGGAGACGTGGTTGAATGATATGCTTAAAAAGGGTGGGTGTTTAAGAAGATCTCACCTATCACGTATCCCATATTCTTCACCCAGAATTCTGATGGGACGCTGCGGCCCTGTGTGGACTATGGGCATCTTAATAAAATTACCATTAACTAGCCTACCCTCTTCATGTCATGGAAATGATAAATAAAATTGAGACTGGCCTTCCAGTTAAGGTGCATGAAAACCCAAAAAGCAACTAAAATGCCATTGCATTGCTGTCCAAATGACTTGATAGCGGGTGGGGAAAGAAGCAAACAGGGAGCGGTGACTGGCAACCTGCGTCACCACAATCCCAACCAATAACCAAACAGTAGCCACTAAGGTGACAACAGGTTTTGCTGCAAGTAACTCTTTGAAAGCCATGGAGGGGCCAGGATGTGTAGGGGTCTACTAGTTGCAGAGTGAGTAGCAAGTTCATGGAACCTTACCCATCAGAGAGAAAAATTCTCCAAAAATAAGGCTTGATGCAATGCCAGAGGTCTTCCACCAGTAGTGATATCTCCAACAAGCCACTTTCTCAGTAACCCCATTTGATGAGGGAAGGTAGCAGCGTTGTAACATTGGCCACTAGGTCCCAGTTGTTTTGCAACTTAGGAAACATGGTTCTGGATAGCTTCAGTGGTAGAAAAGGAAAAATTACAACCGGAAAGTATAACTGGAAAAGGATTCTGTTTATTGTGACCAAAATTTTTATAATCAACTGACAACTGTAATAGTGAGGGACATTTGTCTCAAGTACTATGAGGCTTGGGGAATAACTGGTAATGCATGAAAAAAGGTATTTTAATCCCAACTGATTTTAGTGGAACAATATTTAATAACTAATTCAATGACAAATTGGCCTTATGCTAGCCATCCAACTCTTGCTCAAATTTTGATGCCAAAATTTTTCCTCCCACCAAAATTCCTCTTGGTGGGTTGGTGACACTTCGTTTGGTGGGCACCTGGTTGCACCCAAGGCCAGCCCATATAGAACTGGTCCCATTCTGTATTGAAGGGATTTATTATCTTCAACCTCGCTGGAGTTGGACCCTCAAGTTATCTAAATTTTTTAAATTTTTAATAGAACCCAAAATTGATGCTGGAGGTAGGTACTCGCCTCTTCCTGCCTCTTTGGTGGAACCCAAAATTGTTGCTAAAGGTAGATGCTCACCATTTCCTCTCTGGTGGCATCCTCTTGCTGCCACCACCTCCACAAACACTCCCTTGATCCTTTGGAGCAGCTCTTGCATGGTCAGATAGGGGGTAAGGGGGTAACTTTGAGGGGGTACTCCATCACCCACCTCTCATCCACCACATGGGCTAAATTACCCTGGGTTGCAAGGGGGACGGCCATCTTCTTGACCCATTTTTTGGTGCATAATGGAAATACCTTGCGATTGAGACACAGGGGGTGCTGCCTCAGACTTACAAGTACCGGCCAGGTCACTGGCCACATTATGGATAAGCTTACCAAGACCTATTCTTGAACTTGCGTGTCATGTATGAATGTCATGACATATTCTTGAAAGGCTATCTCATTGACACTGCAGCCAACAGCAGGGTCTGGCCCTAGGACACGCTGAGAATGAGACCAGTACTTGTCTAGCTTGCTGCTTGATCCCATACTCCAGGTCTGGAATAGATATGTTCATAAAATAAAAGTATTTTTTGAATTAATTAGATATGTTAGCAATTTTTATTTTGAATTTTTAGTATTTTTTTAGAAGACAAAACTAACCTCTTAGTTATCTCCCATTCCTTGATATAGACACTTCAAACCATTAATAAGCTCTCTCCTACCCTAAGCTTTTGAGTGCCAACTAGATCATTGTCCACAAAGTTTTCATGTCCCATTTGATTATTATTTGTAGAGTTCAAAATGCTAGTGCCACATTTCGCCAGATCAGTCTCTGCTCCTGAACCTTAAACTTATTACCTTCAATACCCCATTTCACAATCTGATTTTCCGCCAACCCCATTTTTACTTAAACTGACCTTTAATTTATCAGCAGAATCTGAGACTTTGTTAATTAGGTTGATGTGCGGACCAGGCTCCACTTCATTACATCACTCCCCCTGTAAGGCCCAAAATTTCTGGATCTTCTTTGGGCACTGCACACATTCCTCTTGCGTCTACCACGTCACTACTACACTGGGTATTCCTTCCATTTCACCAAAACTTCTGTCAGCCTCTAAACTACCATGCATCTGTATCCTCTCAACCTAATAACCTTACTACTCTCTTCCCAAGGGCTTAACAGTCACGGCCAATCCAGTCTGTTCAATAAATGGATGTAGTTGTGAGGCATGGATTACCAGATGGTCCTTAGACCCTTCCAGTAATGCCAGTCAAAAGTGACCTTATTGAAAGCACACATACTTCTGTAGGGCTAAAATTCCAAGTCCAGCTTTTGACTATTTGATAGCATGGAGTATTTATCAGCCGCCATGAGCACCCATTCCCAGGACCAAATGGCAGATCTATAGTTTTTTAGTCCACTTGATGCTTCTGCAGCAAAATGCTCATTACAAACTTCCCCATAACATTTTCATAATGTCTACAATGATATATGCTATCTTATCTGCCTCCTGACATATTTCACACCATAACCCCCGTCCAATGTAGGGTTTAATCCATAGCTGGCGAAAAATAGGGTCATTTTCGTCAACAATTGGCAGAGATTATTATACTCAAACTGGGCCAATCGGACCTACAAAATCCAATTATCCTGCCAGTCCAATATGTAACAACAAAGATATTGCTCAAGTATTTGAATCAATCTCTTCATTTGCACATCTGACTGGTGATGATACGCCAAGGATAAAATGGGCGATTTTTTATATTTTTGCAAGTTTTACTAAAATTTCAACACAAAAATGAGGCCCACAGTTTGAAATGATATTTGCAGGTATCCCCTGTTAGGCGAATATCTCTTCAATAAAAAGCTTCACTGTATCCTTTGCTATAATTTGGTTGTGGACACGAAGACTCAGCATATTCAGTTAACATGTCAACAACTACCATAATTGCGTCCTTCCCCTGGACCCTTGGAAGGCTCATAGCAAAATTTACACTAACCAAAGACCATGGATGACTTGGAATTTGCACAGATTTATACTTACCAGCGGGAAGCTTTCTTGAGGGCTTCAACTTACATAAACTAAACATTCCCCCACGTATTTTATAATGTCCTTCCAAAATTCCAGCCATGAGTAAATCCTCCACACCAGCTCCGACATTTTTTTGACTCCAGGGTGACTTGTCAATGGATGATTGTGAGAAACCTGAAACCCCTCCCACTGCTTTAATGTATTCAGGACTCATATGCGCAAATCATGGTACATATCTTTGATTTCTTCCCATATATGCAGTGGTGGTCATGTTGTTTTCTTTTCACTACCTCATCCTATAACTTTCATATGAATGCCGACTTTCTCTGTTTCTGGCGGATTTTCTACCCTAACCTACTTTCTCCACCTTTGATCATTGCAAAATGATACGGATGGAACATTATAGCCATGTTAAATTCTTCCAACCCAGCCCTCTTGTAGGCCAACATTACGTCCTGACTTAGCCAATATGCCAGAATGTTGGATGATCCTGGTTGTTATTTTATCAAATAATTATGCTGGACCAGATCCACGTGCCAACAGGCTTGACACTGATCCATCTTCCTCAGCAAGTGATAATATTACAAGGCTCTATGATCTTTTAAAACCAGAAAAGGATGGCGAGCATATAGCAAGTAGCGTTGCCATTCCCTCAAAGATGATACCACTGCCAGCATTTCTTTATCATATATTGAGTAATTGGTTCACGCCATAATCATTTTCAAGTTAAAATAACACATGGGGTATTCTAATCCATCCTCTCTTGTTATAGCAGTACTGCCTCATGATGTAATTTAACATCCAATTTACCATAAAAGTTTTTCTGGGGCCAGGATGAGCCAAAACAGGCGTCAAAAGTATTTTTTCCCTCTAATGAACTAAACGTCTGCTCCTTCTCCTCTCCCCATACAAATGGAATATCTCTCATTAAGCATTTAAGAGGTATAGTCACTTTTGATACATTCTTACAAACTGCCATAGAGATTTATCCTAAGAATCTCCACATCTCCATCTAGTCCATCAAAGATTTCCATGCTCTAACAGGCCACAAATTGTTGGGGCATATCCCAAGTCCATTCCAAAACATTGCAATGCCCAAAACGTCACTGAGCTCCAATCAAATTTGCATTTAGATGGCAACAACATCAGGCCAGTCTTGGCAATTGCCCCAGTACCTCACACAAAGATTTTGAACATGATCTTCTATGAAATGGGTAAACACAAGGATATCATCCATACAAGCTGCACATCAATGGCTGATAATACCCCCACGACATGATTAATTATATGCTGAAATACCACTGGAGCGTTTCATAGCTTAAACGGCATTATACTTTACTGAAACATCCCCAAGTGGCAATTAAATTCCATATATTTTTGATGCTCCAGTCTCGGTGGGACCTGGTTAAATGCATACATGAGATCTAGCTTTGTAAAGCCTGTGCAACATGTGATCATTATAAGATTTCATCTATCAGGGACGTTGGATAAAGATTGGGTTTTATAACTGTGTTTATCTTCCAGAAGTCCACAAATGACCACAATATCCCCCTCACTTTTGGCACTAACATCACCAGTGACACAACAGCAGATATTGATAGCTCAATTAATCCTTCACTTAGCATTGATCCTACATTCTCCTCCAATGCTGATTTAACACACTGGTTAAGCAGGTAAACTGGACATACTTAGTGAAGTTCTGATCCCTCCTTAAACTGAAAAAACCGTGAATGGGAAAGTGGGAGAAAAAGGTGAATTCCTCCTATAACTGAATACTCCCACCCAATAGCGATATTCTGCTGAAAAATTCTTCCGCCTGCACCACTCCATGTTTTTGACTAATCTATAATCCCCAACTTTCAACCTCAATCTCATTGGTGGCCCCATCCTTGGATTCAAGATAACTGCATGGAAGGGTAAGTCAATCTGAGGCTAAACTGATGCCACCACCGCATTCCCAATACCACTGAATGGGCTAGATTCTCTACTGAACGAAAGTTTTCCTTGAACCTAAATAGATACTGCCATACTTCTATCAATGGACTTACTCACCTTGATGGAGCACTTCATGACTCATTGGTGAAAATGAGCTCTGAACCCTCTAAAATCTCCAACTTCAATCTCCTTGCTAATGAGAGTTCAACATAATTTTCCTCCATCCATGTATCCACCATGACCATCACCTCATCCACTCCAATCTGCGTGTATAACTCCATCAGGATAAATAAACAAAGATAAAGCAAAGAGGAGATTTATTTTAGAATGCTTTTGAATATCAAATTCGTAGGCGATGTATACTTAGACACACCCTCTTTCTCATGTCCCTGGCTTGCCGCTCTACCAGAGTCATCTGTGTTCCCTTGTCAGGCCCCCTTTGTACATTTATAAAGTTTCTGTGGTGAGGAATGTTAACCACCCTGGCCATGCTGACCACTCACCAGATATTGCCCCTTCCACAGAGACACATAACCTTCTGCCAGTCTCATGCCAACGCCAGTTGTCTTTCAACCTTCAGGGCTAGCACTATTTCCTCTGCCAGCATACCCTGAACTTTTTCTGCCACCATGGCCGCCAGTAAATTCTCCTGTAATCCCTGCCAGAACATTCATGATAATTGTGAATCTGCCACCCAGCCTGCCTTTTCTAGCGCTCAAAATATCTGTGTGTACTTCTCCATCGAGCTAGGTTCCTAGCTGACCATCAAAAGTGCCAACCATGCTTTGTACTGCGCCTCATCTGGAAAGGCTGTACGGTCAATTAAATCCACACATTCATTCATAAAACTTGGGAGGTGGCCTTGCTCTTTAATCAACTCCTTTACTCATCCTGCCAAGTACAAGGTAGTGCATCCACACTTTGGGCAATCTGGAGCTAGAAAGGGGCTTCCCCCTGTTGCCTGAGCCAGACGTGACTGGGAATAAATCCACGCAATCACCTGAAAAATTGTTTGTAAAGCTTTTATGGGCAGGGCTACTTGACCATTGTTGGAATTGAGTGCTATAGGGCTTTTCCACTGCTTTTATCAACACAGAACCACATAACACATGACCTCGCATATTAAAAATGCCAAAGAAAATCCCACCATCACCACAGTTGTTACATGTAATTACCATTTCTTCTCTCCTGAGACCACCACCTCATTTCAGAGGCCTCACAAGATTATAAAGGAAATTATTTGAATTTCATCTAATGTAACAAGCAGTTTGCATCAGTATGCCATAAAGAAATTTGAGTACCAGACAGGTCACTGACTACATTATGGATAGGCTCACCAAGATCCTTCTCTGAACCCATTCTCCATGTATGGATGTAATGACATATTCTTAAACTACAGTACAAGTGACACTGCAGGCTAAAATGAGGGTCTGGCCCCAGAACAGCGCTGAGAATGAGGCTAGCACTTTCCTATCTTACTAGATCCTAAATTCCAGATCTGGAACTAGATATGTTTATAAAATAAAAGCTTTTTTAAATCAATTGGATATGATTTTTTATATAACTGAGACAAGCCAACCAGGGGATGGGCATTACCAAGTATGTGTGGGAACAAAAAAGGGGGAAGCGAAGGTAGATCAAATTGGACACCCTGGGGTACTCAGATTACCCCTGTTGCTAGTGGGACTGCTAGGTATGGGGTTGGTGCGCTACTCTGAGGGGGTTTCCCCCGCTATGGAGCAGGTGTGAAGGAAGGGGTCCGTGTGGAGGAACCAGAGTGAGAACCACGATTCTATGAGCGCCTGTTGCCTTGGCCTCATATATCCATAGAGCCAGGCTTAGAAGTGCTCCAATAAGTGGACATGGAATCTGTTAATAACCTCATGAATGGTTAGTACTGTGCCCTTGAACGCATCTAATGCAATTGTGTGGATTGTACACATTGCAATGGGCATTATTAGGAAGCGGAGGGTAGATGGAATTGGTGACTCAATCTGGAGCGCGAAGATGCTCTTTGATATCAAGAATTTCCGTTTGTTTTGGATCTTAAGCAGGAGCGCGACTTCCTGCCATATGGCTTTGGTTGGGGGCATGTTTCTAGGCGGTGATGTAGGGAGCCCTCCTCCACATACTGCGCAGGTTGAGTAGAGGGAATTGGTGCAGTCCGCCATCTTATAGGTCCTTCTCAGACAGCGCCAGGCGTTGGCTCTTACCCTCAGCTGTAGGAGTGGGTGTTGTGTCATTCTTCACACTGTCTTATGTATGCTTAAATCATAGGGGATGTCCAACGCATCTAGGTATTTGATTCAGCAATGGTTGGGGTCATAGTAAGCATGTCTCTCTGGGGGTGGTTTTCTGGATTTCTTAATTTGAAGTGGGGGCTGGGTCGTCCCCTTCCCTGCACAGTGCCAGTGTTCTCTACAGTCCATCCCATGCAGTGGATGTCTCGGAGGATGTGTTTGAAGTGAGGGGGGTTCCATGTGGGCCCGTTGCAGTAGGGTGTTTAGAAAGGTATGATAGTAGTCTGGGTGGGCTATGTGAGTTGGTTAATTTGAGCGCCTGTGCAAAGTTAGTCCTCGCTACCTTGGACCAGTGTTGTTGCGGGAGGTCTGGGGCAAGGACTTCCTTTATCCAGGTACCCAGGATGTGGTTGGCGTGGCTCTCAAAATCTATTAGTTGCATGCCTCCGCTTGAGCGTGGGCTAAAGAGTGTTTCCATCCGTATGGGAGGATGGGATCCAGGCCACAGACAGCCCTGGATGAGCGCGCGGATTGAAGTTATAAAGGTGGGTGAGAAGGTGATCGCATGGGCAGGGTACCATAGTATTGGGAGGATGAGTGAGTTAGCAACTGCTACTCGCCCCATTAGTCCTGAGGATCTTCCCTTGAGGGAGGCGACGTGGTTGGATACCCGCTGTAGTAGGTTGCTTTCCATTGTCTCATTGGCATATCCCTTTGTTTCCAGCCATATCCCAAGGTGGCGGACAGGAGTGGTGGTGGGAGGTGATGCAAAGGGTAAGATGAGTGGGTCTTTCCTTTGTATGGGAGCGTGAGATTCTGGTGTTGTAGCCCAGTTGTTAGTGTACTTGCCTAAGAGAATGATTTCTGTTTTCCTTTTGTTGAGTGATGCGTTGCTCACCATGGAGTATTCCTCTAGGGTGCATTCCAGCTGTTGGGCATCATTGTTGTTAGCTATACCTGCCACGCAGTCATCTGCAAAGGCCAGTATCTTGACTGTTGTCTGGCCTTGTGCAGTTATGCCCATGAGGCATGAGTCAGTTACGCGGAGGAGTGGATCAAAACTGAAATTATACAGCAGTGGGCTGAGGGGGTCCCCTTGTTTGAGCCCTCTGTGTGGTGTGATCTTGATAGTCAGGAAGCCAGGGCTGCATACAGCCATGGTTGCAGATTCTGTAAAGAGCATCGCCCAGTTTATGAATCTGGGTGGGAGTTCGAAAGCGTGTAGACATTCTTTTAGGTATGGCCAACTAACGCAGTCATACGCCTTTTACTAGTCCAAGAAGACCAGGGCACCAGTTGCTTTGGATTGGAAAATATTTGCAACAAGGTGAATGTTGTTCCAGATTGAACGCCCTGGTATAAACCCAAACTGGTTGGGTGACAGGACGTTAGAGAATCTTGCGCCTAATCTGGCTTCTAAAATTTTTGTTAGACTTTTTGTATCAGTATTAGAAAGTGCGGTTGGACGCCAATTGGCCAGGTCCAGTTTGTCACCCTACTTATACAGGGTTATGACATATGATTCATGGCCACCAGGTAGGAGGCGTGTTTCTAGCAAGCACTGGTTCATAGACGCCAATAGGAGGGGGTCAATTTGTTGAAAATACTTTTTGTAAAATTTGTAGGGTATCCCATCAGGCCCTGGGCATTTCCTACGTGGTGCACCGCGGATTGTATCCCAAAGCTCCTCCAATGTAATTAGATTTAGAATATTGTAGTTCAGCGGTGTGCTTTGTATTCCAGCAGTTTGTATAAATTTTGTGATTCTTTGTGGGTCTGTCAGCATATCATAGTATAATTTGGTGTAATAGCAGTGTACTTCCGCCTTGACCTCCTCAGGGTCAGTTGCCACGGTGCTGTCAGTCTTGTGGACCTGTGTGCATGTGGGCTGGTTGCCATGGGAGTGAAATTGATGGAAGAAATATGTCAAACATGTTTCTCCTTCCTTTATGAACTTACCTTTATTCGATACTTTGATTCTGTGTTGGTGCTCAAAGAGGAGGGTGTTTAGTCAGGCGGATATTTCCGCCCATTTGCGTCCCCAGTTGGGGCTATAACTGAGATCTCAGAGTGTTATGCTTGAGGTGGTCCAGTTCCGCCAAGGTACGCCTGATTGTGGCTGTGTCAGCGGTATACTTACGTGATGCAAGATGTCAGGTTTTGTTGATTAGTTTCTTTTTGAAATTTGACCAGGTTATGATGGGATCTGAAGTGAATGGGGCTGTGAATTCTGGGTTCATGGCCTCGTGTTTGACCCAGTTGGATATTTTGGGTAATTTTATGTTTTCTGGGTGTAGCTTTCTCCAGGGCGACATCTGTGCGTGGGTTCAGGTTGGCAATAGCTGCACCAAAAATAAGTCGGTGGTTAGAGAAATTGACTTTTTTGTTGAAAATTTGGAGATGCTTGATTGTTGGGATTGTGGAATGAGGATGTGATCGATGCAGCTCATTGATATGAGCGCTCCCTCATGTATGTTGGGCCATGTCATGTGGGGAAGGAGTGGTGATCCAGGGGGAGGGCATCCTGTAGGCCAAGGGATGCCTTCATTGTGCAGAATTTGATGTGCCCCAGTGGGTATCCCCTGGGGTTAGGCCATCAGTCCATGTCAGGGTTATCCCAGCAGTTAAAGTCGCCCAACAGGATGGTATCTGGTGGGAGGGTGAGTGTTGGAACAGTTTTGAGAAATTGTTTTCTCTCAGCTGTGGTGCATGGTGCATAGATGCATGCTATCAAGATTGTTTCCTCTTGGCATGTGATCATTGCTACCAGGATGTGGCCATGAAGGTATGACAAGGAGTTTGTAATTTTTAATTTTTTGTTATTTTGGATGATCACCCCACAGTGAGACGTCCATACCAATTGTGATGGTGAGACCCTGGCTGACCAGGATCCTTCTTCCCCTTGTAGACAGTGGGTTTCTTGGATGGCCAAGATGTCTACAAGGGGTTAAACAGGAATTCCAGCTTTTTGGCTTGGGACGTTTGAGCCCTGGCTCCCACAATGTTTAGCATCCCTATTGACACTGAGGTGCCCATGGCGCCTCAGGAGCGGTTGGGAGGGCCCTCTTGCCCTAACCCACCGCGGCTCATTTTGGCCATGCTCCACATATGTACTCCAACTCTCTCAGTGACAATGTCAGTTCCCTTGATCTGACCCAATTTTTCGCAGGAATTGTGGTTTTTGGAATTTGCATTATCATTTTCCGCACATGTCTCATGATGGTTCAATGCGGGGTGCTGATTGGATTCTGTATTTGGGGTTCAACTTTGGAGAATTGTGCACCGCATTTTCACCCATATTGCAGCTGAATTGTTCCTCAAAATGTGCATGATTGATGTTGCTTGGTGACTCAGTTGAGTTGCTTTGAAAGTTTTCAACCTTGGCATATTGTTCTAATTGGTTGGCTTGGTGTATATCTGAAATGTCCTCTTGAATTTGTCTGGGGTCGATGGATGATTCTGCATGTGCTGCCACCTTGGCCACTGCCTGCTTGCGGGCTTTTTGTGCCACTTTGCATTGTTTATGTGTAACTGGGTCCACAATGGAGTAAAGTCCACCTTCACTCCAGCGGAATGGGTGGTGGCCATCGGTCATTCTGGCGAACTTTTTGTTACTTTTGTCCATGGTTTCCTAACAGTAGTCTGCTTCTATTAAGCCCTCCTTCACGGGGCATGCGTGTTCCTTGTATCCCAATGAACTTCAGTGGTTGCATATAGGCGGTGCACATTCCAGTGTGATTCAGAATGTGGATGACTGTCCCCCATCTACAAAGTGAAACTCTGCTGTGCAGGGGATTCTTGATAAGTCATCTTCTACTTCAGGGAATGGGTTGATCACGGTGATAGCTTTGCCTGTGCACAGGGTTGGCATCAGGCGAAATGTTTGTAATTCAAGTTGCATAATTTCTCCGTAGGCTATGAGCCCTTTGTGGAGCTCCTCCTCAATTACCTTACAGGGAAGGTTGGTAGGGAGCGAGTTGAAGGAGATGAACAAAGTTTTCGCTTTGTTCCATCTGGTGTGCACGGTGTGCACTATTCTTTTGTCCTTGGAAAGGGTAATTTTGATGCAGACTTTTGCTGTGGCATCTGCTTCTTTGGCTGTTTCAAAACCAATATCAATTCAGCTATGGCCCAGTTGTTGGTGGTGACATATACCGCGTGGGGGAAAAGGGAGGGCTGTGCCTTGCATGTTTTCTCCCATAGGGTTGAGGACTCATCCCCAAGGAAGAGTTGAAGCCCATGTTCCACCTTTGAAAGGGGTTGGTTACACTGGATGTACATGTATTGATCTTGTTTTATAGTAAATACCATAAACATGGACGGTGTCTGAGTTTGTGGTTTCTTGGCGGCTTAGGTTCCTGGTCCCCCTCAGGGCGTTTCTTGCCCTTGGGTGCACCATTTTGTGCACCTCTTGATGCGACGCTCGCCCAGGTTGTATTGGATTCATTAAAATCGCCCATCTCTCCTGTGTAATTATCAAAAATTGCTGTTCAAATTGAATCGTAGTAACTAAAGTGATTGTTATGGGAAAGAAAAGCTCAATTGGATAAGTTATTAATGTTTATTTGAATGTTTAGTATTTTTGTAGAAGACAAAACTAACCTCTTAGTTACTGCCCTTTACTTGATATAGACACTTTAAACCATTAACTAAGATTCTCTCCTACATTAAGCTCTTAATCAATGACCATATCATTGTCTACAAAGATCACATGTCCCATTTGATCATTATTTGTAGAGTTCAAAATTTCCGGCATCAAATTTCGCCAGATCAGTCTCTGCTCCCAAACTTCAGACTTCTTAGCTTCAATACCCCATTTAATGAATTGATTTTATCTGACCCCATTTTATTGAAGCTGACATTTGATTTCTTGTTAAATTCTGGGACTTCCATAATTAGGTCAATGTGCAGACCAGGTTGCACTAGACCCATAAATGATGGCTTGAGAATCCTAATGTTTACTTTATCTGCAGGTTTTACTACACAGAATAAGCCTGTGAGATCTACATTAAGGAACTGGTGGCCATATCTTTGGCACTGACTCACTGTTGATACCTCCACCAGGGGGGCACAGCTTGAGAATATTGTGTGAATTGACCACCAGTCCCCAATGTTCTACAAAAATCCACAGAAGCTTTCACACCACCAAGCTTGCAACCATTGCAACCTGTCCAAATTCAACTATAAGTATGAGTTTGTCAAAGGGTCATCTAATGTCTTGCCAGACATCCTACTTTTTTGTCCTTTCATAAGCCCTAGCAAAGATAATTTTTTAAGCTCACAACTGCTATTCCCTCCTTTTGAATACTGACGCTGGCTACAATATCAGTTCTTTTACCAAACTAACCTCTTATGCGACCTCCTTGACCAAGTTCTTTCTGCCCAGCTAACCTCTATAGAGGTTTTTATGTTATATGAGAATATGTAAACTAAATCTCAGAAGCGCACTCACTATGCCTAAAAAATAAGGCAATCTTCTTCAGGGATAGAGTTTGGGTTCCATTCACCCTCCACTATCAGGTGATTCTTAAGCACCATAATCCTCAAATAGTGATTTACCTTGGGTATAAAAAGTGTGGAGTATTTAGTTAGAAGGACCTAAAACTGGACAGTATCCTCCAGGAGATTTCCTTGTTAATTTCCTATTGTGTAGTGTGAGTTCACTCTAAATATGGAAGACTAATTAATAAACTCCACTTTCATCCATTGCAACAGGCTGAGGCGCCCTGGACCTTGATATCTGTAAAATTTTATCATAGAGTTCCCTCCATCTAAGGGGTATGATGTGATCATGGTAATTGTTAGATACCTTACCTAGTTGCCTTAATTATCCCTTATAACACTTTGGTTTCTTCTGAGGGAACCTTATGCCTTTTTGTAACACATGTATTCTCTATGTTTGGTCTCCCCAAGGAGATAGTAAGTGACCACAAATCGATTTCTACAAATTCTGCACTGCCTTCTTGACCTCCTCTATATTGATTCTTGCCAATCAACGCTTATCATCCTCAATCAGAAGGATAAAATGAGAGGTGAACCAAACCCTAGAGCTCTATCTACGATGTTATGCCACAGCCACCAATGAAACATGGGTTTCAGATCTCCCCTTAGCGCATCTTAATATAACAACTTTCATCATGCCACCACTGGATTCTCCCTTTTTCACTTATTAAAATAAAGCCCTTCTTTTCAGCTAGTACTCACTTCATTTCCACTGTTCAAGCACATAGGTACTTTTAAACCACCCTCACAAAGTTCAAACTCTTGTATAGGAGCACTTTTTTAAAGAAATAGAAGATTATAAGAAGCTTGAAGACAAAAATTCCACCTGAGCCATGAACTCAAGGAAGGATTTAATGTCATGTTGGAAACCCATCACTTTAGCGTGAAAACTCCTCACAAAGTAAGTAGGCAAACATAGTCTCCCTTATTAAGTGATGAAGAACATGGGTAATGTCGCCTTCAGGATCAAGACTCCTCCCACTGAAAGAAACACAATGTATTCTATATGTTACAGTTGTCGCTATTAAGACCCCATGTCTACGTCATCTAATCCTATGATGGTAAATGATTCTCTAGAGGTAGAGATAGAGGTGATTTTGGACTTAAGGAAATTGCGCCTCTCAGTTCAGTATCTGTAGCCTAAAAAGTTATACCTGCTTAATAAAACATCTGGCTGAGCACTAAGGACTGCTTCAACTGCAAAGAACTGGTGAAAGCCTTCCATGTATATCATGATTCTTTACGTCCCCTTCAGAAAATGATGGCCTTTATTTCCATTAAACTCTCTGAGAGGAAAAATAAATATTCTCTCACACATATACTGAAAAGTAAATTTTTTTATGTCATAAAAAGGATTATGTAAGTCTAGAAGCACAGACACTCTGCCTAAACTACAAGTATCATGCCTTAAGAGCTAAGAATGACATCAGGTCTACTGAGGCACCGAAATATCATCTCAGTGGCCTTACTCATGTGGTAGATGAGTGATGGGTAAATTCCCTACCTCCCAAGTATCCTTCCTCTCTTTTCCCTTCATCTCTTCCACTTTGCTAAAAAAGATAGAAAAGGCGTGAAGGGAGTTGTTTCGGTATAAGGGCCTCCAGAATTACCCTAGGTCTCATCATAATTATAGTCAGGGTACTTCCAATATGCAGAAATCTCCCAATCCTATTCCAAATTTCTATAAGCCCCAATGAGTCATATAAGTTATATCAGGACATCAATAGTAATATGGGTCAAAAACAAAGCCCCCAGATTATTCCATACAGCATAACGTTAGCTTAATCAATCTTTTAGATGGATCAGGTTCTTACAAAAATAGTTGTAATGTCTCAACAGTTCAAAAACACTTTCAAGATTAAAACTATTGATTTAGATAATCCCTAATTTGTAGCATAAGCTATAAAAATTTAATATGATCTGAACCTGTTAGTTATTCTCCACTAACATACTACCTCCTTTCAGGCTAACCAATTATGATTTTTGCAAAAGCCCAGGTGCAGTTCAGTTTTTAAGCTCCCTTTCAATCCTCCTCCCCTCCTATATAAAGGCAGCATCCTTCAATACGGTAGGTTGACAGTTTTATTCCTATAACTTCTGTTAAGATAGCCTACTTTCTCCTTGTTTACATTATGAGGATCTGCATTACACTCACATATCTCCAGGTTCTCAAGTCAATCCAGTGGTCTATGCCACCATATGCAACATGCTAGCAACCATCATAGAGCAAACATTCTGATTTAACAAATCAGTAGGCAACACGCAGGTATTAACCTAGCAAGAAAAAACATTTCTAACTACTATTGCAATCTGTAGTCCATGTTGCACAGCCCTGAAGCCTTTAGTTACCCTTCTAATCTGCCACCAATCTGGTTTAATTCGTCCAACATATTCTAAAACATCATTATGCTCTGTTCAATTGTAATACCAACATCCACAAAACTTGGCTGTTACCCACCTTGCTCTCACCCTTGAGATATGCCCCATTAAGACACGCGGTTGCCCCATTGTAGCCTCTTGGCTTATTATGGGACCTTTGATATCCATTTGAACTATCTTACTCCTAACTTATCCCTTAGAAAATCCCACTTCCAAGTTGCAAGGTCAGCTGAGACCTTGGCATTCTGGGACATCCATTGGGTATTATCACACCCAGGGTTGATAGGCAGTCTGTTTTTAATTAGCTGCAGCCATGACAAAACCTTATGTACTAAGGCATTCACTTGGGTTACTGTGGTTTCCCATTGCAAGAAGATAGAAAATATGGATGTGAATATATTTTATAAACTGTATAATAGGTGAAGTGATAGGTTTATTGTCACTTAAACAGCCAATTGGATTTTCATTGTGGTTATCATCACCAGAGATGAAATCAGTTGTAGCAATGTGGATATTATTATCTTGAGGGGCATCATAAATGTCATCACAAGGAGCCTTGAGCCTTATGCTGACCCATCTTTTGCTTTTTTTTGTTAGTGAGTAAAATCCAATATTGTTTGAGGTATGATTGGGTTGACCACAATAGATATGAAGTGGTTTGTTCCATTTCTTTTCAACCTCATCATCCTTTACCATGTGTATATGGGGCAGGCAGGGTTAGATGAAGGGGAGATGATTCACAAGAGCTACAGGAATCTTGTTGGGATTTTTGCCCATATTCTCAGCCTGCTAGATTACCAGGTATCACTAGGGGATAATTCCCTAAGATGAAGTGAATTGGAAATCAGTTGGCCCAAGTTTCAGAGTAACTACGTTTGGGGGATTTTGGGATATTTGCCTGGTCATATCCATCAGGGATCAATCTGGATGAATACTTAAGATCTCATCGGGCAGAGTTGCTGATGAAATAGGGACATCTGATAGTGAATAACTATCAGGTCTATGAATGGGATCAGTTGGGTTTCATCACCAACTGATTGGGAATAAATAGCAAGTTGTGAGGCGAGTGATGCCACCTGCAACTATCAAATTGATCAGTTGGTGCATGACCTGCCTTAATGGGTAATAAGTCCCATTGCATAAGCAGGTTGCTAGCCAAATATGGTTGGTTTTCTTGAATCAAGAGGAAAATGTTAGAGACATGTTTTCCAACTCTTTCCGTTTAGGTCTTGAGGGTGTCCAATGATGGAATCCTAGCCATAATGGGGAAGACCATCACTGCTGAGACAATGATGGGTGATTCAACAGCAACGGCTGCCGTTTTATCAAAGAGGTGTTAACTGAGGGTTAGATGACTGAATCCCCACTATAAATTCCCTAGGATTCACTATAATAATAAACAGATTTTGGAATAGGTAAAGATCATCTTGACTTTCCATTTGGTTTTACCCATCCTGGGGTTGATACAGGTGATAAGGATTTAATCACCCAAATGTACCAAGATCCTTGTATGGCAGGAAGCCAGAAGATAAAGAAAACATAAAGACAGATAATACAACAGATAATTAGATCATATGACAGATATATAGTTCTAAGTTGTTCATTTGGTATATATTTTAAGTAGAAAACTATCATTAGCTTCCATTATTCTATTATTCTCAAGGATGTTATTGCTGTGTGCATAATTGGAAGACTCTTAGTGAAAAGAGAAAGATCTGAGCGGGGATCTAGAGAAGAAGGAGATACAATTGGGGATTGCTGCCAACTGTGTGTTGGACCAAAGATACTGTCACCAGTGAATCTCAGCGAAAATTGGGTTGGACAGAACTAGGGAACAAATCCCTACAATCATGACATTACAAGTATTTAATTGGGAATACTGGCTGAGCGTTGGGCCAATATATAAGAATTCATACTCAACTATGGATAATAGTCATCATACTATTATCAATAAATAATCTATTACATTATAAAACGTGACAAAGTGCACAAGGAAACCAAATTTGTGTAGTAAAAAGATTATTAGGGTTGTTTTCCAATAATAACCCAACTAAGTAAATTTTTACAAATCTCAAGAAGAGATTTCTTTATATTGATAATAGAATTGATAGAACGCTTCATAGAGGTTATGTGTAACTGGAGTTGAATTTTACTAGATAAAGTGGAAAGTACAGCAGGTATAGTGTCATCAAGGGTAAGTTGGTTGTTGTTTACCAATATCTGTGCTTCATAATAGAAGAAAGAAGAATATTTAGTTAAAGATTCTCCTCAATGAAACTTATTATTTATGAATGATTGTTTGTGATCAGCTAGGGTCTGGTCATTGTCATATTCTTTAATGATATAAATTTTGACCTTACTCCATCTAGTAGTTTGTAAAAATAATAGTGTTATTACTTCTTGAGCAATTTGGTAAAGATAAAAAGCAAGTATTAAATCTTTCATCTATTTGAAACTTCATCCATAACAGTCTCATAATGTAGGAAAGAAACCAACAATCCCTTCATCAGTGGTGATACTACCTTTTGGAGGCTTAATCAATGCTTCAATAACTGAAGGTATGTTATGTATGCTCACATATGTGGTTCAAACATATATATAGAGTTAAATTTGGATGGATGTTTGGGAACTTGAACTTAGTCACTGTTTTGTTGCATGCAATTTGTACTGTTTTCTAAGAGTATTAAGTTGAGACATCACAGATTCAAATGAGGCTTTTTGAAGTAATTCTTATCAAAATGTATCAGGCTTAGTTTGCTGAAAAGTAATAGTAGTTCAGAGCTCTTGTTAATCACTTTATAAGCTTTTGATTTGTGTTTTGTGAATATTAAATCCAGAATTGATGAAGTCATAAAGATGATAGGCGTTATCTAATTTTTCTTTTAGAGCATCTTCACTATGTTTTGGATCAATTGTCTCTATGTCCTGAAATTACAACATCCTCAAATAATAACACCTAATTCCTGGTCCAATGTGCTATCTCTTTTTCATAAGTATTATCCTCATCTAGAGGGAAGATGCATTGTGGGTCCAATAGGCCTGAGAGTCTATATAGGTCCAATAAGTCTGAGAGGCCCACTGGGAATGGTAAGTCTTAGAGGTAACAATTAACAATTATGCATGGTATTTCCTAAGGTTGGTACTCAGGAATCTGCTACACTAATGGTTGCAATCCCATGTGCTCCAAAAGTACTTTAATGTCAAGTTAATGTTATCTAGAAAAACATTGATATATTTTTAATATTTCTGACAGATTCAAAAAAATTAGACTCCCAATTTACCAGCTAGCGAGTAGCTGGGATTCCATCATTCATTGAGCTCCTATGCCTATATTATAATTAATTTTTGTAGACTCTTGCTGGGATAATATTCATAAGTTGAGGATATTCCCTATTTACTCACCTAAAATTCTTGTTATTCCAAAAATAAAATCCTATTGCATATGACTGAGCTCCTACTTGAGAGTCATGTCTTTTAATTTATTTTCTTAAATTTATTCATTTATACAGTTGGTACATGAGGAAACCTCTAGGCCTAGAACAATATGATGGCATTTTTGCATTTCTATAAAGATATTTCAACAGGCTAAACCAAGCTGACCAGGACCCATAGGTTCCTGAAACTCTCTTTAAGAGAGATTTTAGGAGGTTGCATGGTCATTAGCTCATTTGTGTATCAGGCACAGATGAACAGAGGCTAACACAGATTAAAATTCTGCCATACCTTGCCCACGTTTAGATCCAGTTTTGGTTATGCACCATTCAAGTGCATCTTGTGAAGCCTGCTGGGTGATAGAGGCTGACAGTGTATTAGTGCCCACTGAACCTTGGCCTGTTGGGGATTATTATGTGCTTAATATTGCTTTGCAGGCATATATTCATAACACTCAAACTCAGATGTGCTTAAACTTAGCTTTTTAGTATTGTTTGCGCTGAAACTTTTGAGATTTAAACTCTTACCTATTCTGCCAAATGATCAATGCAACTCTCTTTTGTCTTAGGTTTGCAATATGTTGAATGGCAAGCAAGGTCTTAAGAACCCCATCCATTATATTAATTCATGTCACCTTTTTCTTGGTGGGTTTTGCTTACTAGGAAACCTGCAAAATAATCCTGTAACAGTGTCCCAAGCAATGCCATGGATCCTTGAAATTTCGTCGCTAATTTGTTTTTATAGCTAGGAGGATAAGGAGTTTAGGGGTGGTCATTTAGACTGCTGGCAGTTGAGGCCTCTTGCACCTTCTAGAAGACCTCCAGAAAAACGTGATGCTTTTCTGGGATCCCTTTATTTGTGATTAGTTCCCCTTAAGCTCTCCTTCTACATAGATACCCTGTTGGAAATCTATTGATCACAATTCCCTGCCATAAAAGTCTCAGTTCAAGTTCACTATGATTCCTACTTTCAAGAGGGTTATGTAACAATTGCAAACATATATGGCACACCTAGGGTAGGGACTTATTAAATCCTTTATGCTGATAGTTGCAATCTCATATGCTTTGATGAGACTTAATCGTTGAATTGACGCTATCTGAGGTAATCTTAATACATAAAAATCATCTTATGTTTATCTGTTTGTAGGTATGTTTGTATGTATGTGGAAGACACATTATCTCTTGAAAGAATAAACCAAAAATCACCAAACTTAACAAAAAAATTATAAATTTAGGGAATGGTCATAGGCTATTTTTAAAAAATGATTTAGAACTTTTACCTTATGTTAAAAAACTTAAGTGCATGATATATGCCTTTTGCCCACCAGGTAAGTGTACAATATTATGGGTAATGACTTACTGATTGTTAATACTGTGCCAATGTTGTGCCTTTTTGGAAGGTAAGTTATATTATCATGGTCTTCAAATTTTAATTTGAAAAAGGATACTTTATCTTTTTCAGATAGTATGAGGGTGGGTTAAGTAATAAAGTAACTAGTAAAATATTCAAATAATTTATTGAGTAGGGCTAATGCTTAATATAGGTTTATGATGACTGAAGTAGTATATATAGTTTTGTGTCTTCGGGTAATCAAGAATATAGGTGAAGACCCCATGGGTGCAATTATTGTTGCGTGTTGTAGAGATTGGTAAATTATTAAGGTGAAGTTGCCAATTTTCTTGTAAGAACTCAAGAAACTATTTACCAGCATCTGATTTTAAATCAATATTTACATCAGCATTGATAATCAAGGGTTTTTTATAGCAGTTATACTTGGCAATCTCTCTGTTTAAGGAAGCAATCTTTGGGATATATGCCATCATGTTCAATTTTAAGAATTCTTATATTTTCTTCATATCTGAGTTGGGGATTATATATACGTTTAACAGTATGGTGCGCTCACCATTGATAGTAACCTGTATGGCACAAATATCACCTACAGCATCATGTGCTGTTGCCATTTGTTTAACTTGCATTATAGATTCTTCATACTTGAGCAGGTTTTATTCAGTTGTCTGAAGATCTGAGTCTTCCCTCTCATATATTGCAGCACCACCAGCTTGTACTGTGTTTTGTGTGATTTGAGACACTAATTTATACCCTGGTAGATGTATAAACTTGACATTTTCAATCCAAGTTTCTGAGAGAGCCATAATTTTAACTTGAGAGAGTACTGAATCAGTGGATATATTATCACCATGATCTTGTAAGCTCTGCACATTAAATGTTATAAGTGATAGAGCTGTTGGACTATTCACAATTTGATTTAAGAATTGTCTTGACTTGTTGCTGATTGTTTCAACATATGTTTTTTGAGGCAATTAAACTCAGTGCACAATCCAATGTTACATTTACCATAAGCATGATGGAATGTATGATCACCTTTATTGTTAGTCAAGTATGATCCTTGTAGTGATGTGGCTCTTGATAGAGCAACGTAGATTAACTGTTGCTCATGAGTGCAGTCATAATAATATATAACCATTTCATATGTACCACCTTGTGATTTGTGTATTGTTATAGCGCAAGCTTCAACTAGAGGAAATTGGTGCCTCTTGCAATTCAATATTTTACCCTTGAGGGTTATAGTTGATGTTCGCTTACTGATAGGTACCCATTTCTCATTCAATCCTTCAATGGTTGCAACATGTGCTCTACACTTTGTTCATAGTGATTTACCAATTTTTTGATCTTTAAACTCTAAACACAAACGTTTTATGTTGGCATATTGTATCTTAGAGTAATAAAACTCAAGCTAATGTAATATTTTAATAGCGCCATTCACAAGTCCATCCAGTGTGTCAATATTTGCTCTTATCATGTATGGTTTACCTAACATCAGTTTCAGGAGGATTATCATATACAGTTTACATAACATCAGTTTTAGGAGGAATGTCAACCCATCAGTCTCATTAGGTTTCATCTTGTGTACTTTTGTATGAGCATTCACTAATTGCTCATTATTCTTATACTCAGAGTAAGCATCTATAGCTATAGATTTGGTTATATTGTCACCTTGTAACATGAAAGAATTGTGGTTAGCTACATCCATTGTACAAAAGAAAAGCTGGATTGCTTCAGGAAAGTGATCATCCACATACCTTTTTGGTAAAAATATACTCTCAATTGTAGATCTCTCCTCATTGGTTAGAGTTGCTCCATTACCAATTTTTGTGAGGATGGTTAAAAATGTTACATTTGTCTGTCGCATCACTTGAGTGAGTGGGTAGTAATTGAGTGATTGCCAAATGATGTCAGTGCAGAATGTTGCTCTGCTTTGTTTATATATTGGCATTAGGCATACTTGTGGTAGCTGCCTCAAGTCTCCACAGAAGAAAATGTTCAAACCAGCAAATGGTTTATCATATGCATGCAGAATATTTTGGAGTCAATTGTTAACTTGGGACAACATGCCAGCACCTAGCATACTGCATTCATCAACAAAGATGATGTGCTCATTTTGAAAAGCAGTATGGAATAAGTATAATGTTTTACTGAGAGTCCTTTTTCTTGTCATATATTGGATATTTTGAAGGCTGAATGCACTATTTTCCATTGATTGCTGCTGCTGCAATTCCAGTAGAGGCACAAGCAATGTATGAATTAAATGCACAGTTGTGTTGCTGATTAAATTGATTATATGTCTCCATCATTAACCACATAGTTAACGTTTTACCACAGCCATCTGGCCCTGTGAAGAAGATTTGAAGTAGTTCATATTTACTAACATAGTCAAACATACAATGTATAGCTTCAAGTATGAGATCTTGTTGTTCCTTGTTAGTTTGTCACATTGCTTCACAATACTCCTTAGATGACATTACATTTTTGCGCTTGCAAATGAGGTAAGGCATTTTTTTCAACAGTGTTATGTGTATATCATCATCATTGGTATCTTTTATGGCCTGCACAAAGTCATCAGTTGTCACTTTGCTCTTTAAAAATTCCAGGTTTTATTCTTGTTCCTCATTGATTTCATCCTCTTCAGGCATCAATTGCTTACAGTACTCCATTGTTTTTTCAATATCAATAGTTAACTCAAATTCTGTTTGTGCTGCCATAATTTAATTTTCATATTTGTCATACATCTGTAGAAACTTGGCACAATCCAGTAGATCAACTTCTTTATTAAGGAATGGTATGTGCAGCAGTACCATCTCTCACTTATAATTGATCAAATCAGTCATCTTGTAGTTTCTATAGCATATTATTTTGGGTTCACCACGTTTTTTGTAGGTGACTTCCTTTTTCATATAGTAAATGGCAACAAACTGTGCCAAAGTTACATCACTCATCTAACTTGGGCGTCGTTCATACTTCTAAACTAATTTTTTCTTCTTAAACTTCAATCAAATCACAAGCAAGCTCTTCATTGTCCATCCGTGCATGTGTCTTCCATATGTGATGTCATTCATGAGAGTACATTGTTGGAATCGTTTCAACTTTATAACTACTTTTTAATATACCCAACTGAAGGAGGTACCATGCTGCTTCATGACTGGTCATCTCAACGGTATTAAGCATCTTCAAGCTCATCTCTTTTATCAACTCCATATAGTCTTTGTCTGGATACTCATCACAAAATTTGATTAGTTCCCGTTGTAAGTTACTAATGGCTCTATTGGTTTTGTTTACATATTAACCACATATGTGGCGCAGAAGTACTCTTCAATTATAAATTGTAAATCCATGTTGGAATTAAGGACTTTTGATATCCATGGATGGAAATTGTTCATCCATTTGTGCTGAATTGACCATTTCAAGAATACCATTGGTCTTGTGATACCTGAATGAAATATACTTTTGTATTCCTCATCATTGAAGACATTATTTTTTGAAAAAATGTATATAAGGTATCATGGTAATCATGCTCAGTTGATAATTTCATTTCCATGAACTTCTTAACTGCTTATGACAACTATCATACTTTGCCATTGGAAAAAGCACACATGTGGTGCGCATTGGCCATTATGGAGCCATAAAGTGACATTTTTTTGTCATTTTCATCACGTGCCTTCTTATAGCATATAAATGTGTGCTTATGTATCTGGTTATGTGGGTATTACAGTTTGTCTGGATCCACGCTACACAGCTCATCTAAAAGTTTGATTGTTTGAGGCATGTGTTCACTAACCATTTCTTTAAGACCATTTTCAAGCTACAGGAGTATATGTGCATGGGGACTGCCACGTTGCTGAAACTCTATCCTCTTGAAGTAATCATAATTATATACTGACCAAATAAGCTAAATCACTTAGATTGCATTAGAAACATTACGGTATCAACAATTTTATTAAAATATAAACAACAAGTAACAGGATCTTCATTGAACAGGACTTTACAGTGTAAACTTGAAACCTCCACTATGAGATCCTCACCAGTAGATTTCTCACCATCATGATTCAATTTATATAGCAGATGCAACAAGCATGGCCAATTATATTTTAATGCACTTAATGACAAGAATACAGTTGGTTTGCTCAACAGTTGCATCATTGCAAACACATATTTCTTTTGGTGGATTCAATATTCAATTGAGTTTGGGATTGACTCAAGAAAAATAAATTATGTTTAATGGTACTCTATTTAAATTTTTGATCCTCCAAGTCAGCTAAGGTAAGTTTATGAGTGTCACCCATTGACTTGAGTGTCAGGTACAAGCCCTTAGTAGTTTGTATCCGCATAATTTTCATTAACATATACAGAGTGTGCTCAGGTTTTACACCACATCTATCTTTCTGATGTACTTCACTGGTAGCCATCATGAATGGAGTAACATTGTTTATCTTATAAATGTGTGGCTCACCCAAGTAGATTCTTGGGAATGATAATTTTTCAGCATACTCATCATAGATTATATTCTCTGACTTGGATTTCATTTCAGGCGCTATAGTCAAGTACTTTTCCTCATTCCACATCATTGTTTTTTGCTGTGCAAGCAACAACTCATTTGCATTATCTGAGGAATTTATGATGCTTTCAATAAATGGGCCTTCATCTGTCAGCTCTGCATCTGTCATTTTTGGTGGCATATCATTACTGGCTCTAAAAAAATTTATTATCTATCCATATATTGCTCATTTTATATAGTAGTTTTGTTAATAAATATTGCAGCCATTTCTTTACAGTACCCTTATTAATACACCCTTGCAAGTATGTTAACTTATATATGAGATGTCACTTAATGTGCACGTTAAATGCTCTATCATCATTTAAAGTACAAGGAAAAGTTTTGATCATTGTGTTTATATCAATGAGCACATTTATTATTTGACCTATAATACTTTGACTGCCATGGATATACTTCAGGTGTCATATCTGCATGAATGGTAGACGCGGCAAGACCAGACATTCAGTTATAAAATCAAGTGGTGGCAAATGATCAGGATACTTGGGGTATACAAAGATATTAGATTTTGATAAGTTTGGTATATTCTTGACCATTAGGGATCTATAACATGTTTAACACACTTTGAAGCTGACTACACTAATTTCAGAGAACTCAGAAGCTAGTATGGGGTGACTCTTTTGCGGTGGTCACAAATATCTCTCAGTCCATAAGCAATCACAGACAAAGAAGGCATAACTAAACTTATTGTCATTGAAGCACTTTATAAATTATGCATCTGCTGGTAAGCCTTCAGTTTTTAAGTATTTTGGTAATAATGCAGTTAGTGATTGTTTAAATTCAGTTGCTTTATTTATCTGTTTTGTTTCTATCCCCATTGTCTTATTTAATTTACAATATTTTATTTGATCTTTAGTTTTTATATGCTTTTCTGCCAGTTTCATGTTGCAAAGTGCATCAATCATCTCAAGCCCAGTTGTTGATGCGGTTGGTGTATTTATTAAGTACTCATTCAATTCTTTGAGTATCAAGTCATCTTGACTTTGTTTGTGTTACATTGGAGGTGTTGGTTTTGGAGCTTCACCAGCAACACTAGGTGGTTATTGCTTCTCAAGTGCCTTTCTTTCTTGATACTTTTTTGCATACTTGGCATTGAGCTGTTTCTTTAACTGAGTATTTTTATTAGTGAAATTCATTTTTAAAAGCAGCTTTATTCAATTGCCACTTTATGGTTATTATAGACCAGTATCAATGTATTTTATCATAATATAAAAAACCTGCCAAACTGCTTAACAAATCTATTAACTTATCAAATTGGGTAAGAATCATCAACCACTCAATCAAAACCATTGTCTCAACAAATCAAATAAATAACCACCAACCTCTAGCTGAAACCATTGAGCCTATCAATATAATAAAATACCCACTACCCATTAAGTACAACTATTGAGCTTAGTAAATTGACCAATTCACCACTAAACACTTAAGCACTCTTATTAAACTTATCAAATCACTCAAATAACCACAAACTCTAGATGAAACCATTAAGCCTGTTAAATTAACAATATTCATTACTGTTAAAAAACCATTGAGCTTATTGAATAAACTGATCTACCACTAAACACTTAAGCAACTCTAAATCCTATTAACTTATCGAATCACTCAAATAACCACAAACTCTAGCTGAAACCATTGAGCCTATCAAAGTAAATTGCTAAAATACCCACTACCCATAAGTAAAACCATCGAGGCCTTTAAGTTGACCAAATCACCTACTAAGTTACCAAAATCATTGAGCCTAGTATATAACCTGAAACCCTAAATTTACATCAATCTGCTTAATAAAAAATTTCACTGACGTACTTATTGACTGAAATCTGAAACCTTCGAATCTGATAGGTTCAATCTATTTGGGTGAGTGGGTGAGAATTGGCAAATAAGATCGAATCTGAAATTATCGAGCCTGATAAGTTTAGTCTATTTGGGTGAGTTGGTGATAATTGCGAATGTCATCTAATAATTCACCAATTTGCTCACCTGAAGCTAATCGTTTCTAATAAGTTGAATCTATTTGGGTGAGTGTGTGAGAATTGGCAAATAAGATCGAATCTGTAACTATCGAGTATGATAGGTTCAATCTATTTGGGTGAGTAGGTGAGAATTAGCAAATATTATCTAATAATTCACCAAATTGCTCACCTGAAACTTAACAAAAATCAGTATTAGAGTTTAAGAAGATTAAGTAGTTAGGATAATCAGCTCACCAGCCTCGAGGGCAACAGCGAAGCTGTTAGTCTGAGTGGCTCAAGAGTAATGCTGGCACAGCCTATAGGCTACAATGTGAGTTCATCATCTGATAAACTAAATACCGTGGCGAAGCACGGGTATCTGGATGTTAGGTTTATATATTTTAAAAACCTGCCTAATTTGGTTCACCTAATTAATAAAATGCTTTTGGTAAGTTAAGTAGAAGTTATTTTAGTAGTTTGGAAGATATGTCACATACTCACTTTATTTGAGATAAGGGGACCATGGGACCCTTCTTATTGATACAAAAAAATAAAGGCATGAAAAAATGGAGCAAAATTTGCTAAAGTACCTGATTAACCTCTAGTATGCTAGACTAGGTTCCCTTAGCCTAGCATAACTGAGGGGGAAGGGGGGCAAATTGGGTGTTTGAGGGATTGTGCCAGAGTAGACAGAAATGGAGTTGGCATATCACCTGCATATGATTGAAGATAGAAGATAGTTATATTGGACTCATCAATAATATTTGCAGTATTTAAAGCATTAATATAATCAGTCAAGTTGTTTTTCACACACAGAAGCAAACTTGGCAGGCAAGAAAAATCAGTTTTTCTTTAGATTTACCACTGTTTAAGCCACATGTTTGAGCAGCTTGGATAGATGATTCAATAGCCTTATGACCCATCACAATGATCTCTTGTTTGGTGGCAAAGAGAAAATTATCAGGGATTTTTGGCCCATGGAGACCATTTTTCAAAGGGACTAATGTAGATTGAATACTATACTGCAACAAAGTGTTGTTGAGGGTAGCTGCTACTTCAGTTGCCATTTCAAAAAGTGGTTTGTACTGGGGACAGCCTTTTTGGGCTGAGACAATGGCGAGGAGCCATTTTGGAAGAAGAATTTATAAAAAATTGGGTAAAAAGGAACCTCCTTTAAAAAAAGCTCTAAGAAGTATGAAATAATTGAGAAATTATGCCTCCTCAATAAAACCCTTTTTGAAGTTGGCACCATATTTTAGCCTGAATTATAGAATTTTGCTCATAAATACAATCTATATCTTATGTCTGGATTAGGTTCAAATGTAAACTATAAGCAACTTAGAATAAATAATACTGAGTGCATAAATTATATATACCTATTATAAGTCAGTTAAAAGGTGGCACCAACTTCAAAAAGGGCTTTATTGAGGAGGCATAATTTCTCAATTATTTCATACCCTTTAGAGCTTTTTTAAGGGAGGATTTTTTTCTTAAAATCTTTTGATAAGGTTCTTTTTTTCCCAAAAAAAAACTTTGTCCCCAGTTCTTTTCCCCTCAAAAAACTAGTGCATTTTTAAAGGTGGCTCTTTTTCCTACTTTTATTAATTATTACTATCTCTATATATTGTTTTTGACCCCTTACTATTTCTCTATAAAATTAAAACTCATTGTATATCTATTATAAATAGTAGCTTATAAACAAATATACTAATACTTCATTTTATTAAATTTAGATGATTTTATTGGTCAACATATGCCAAATCTACTGATTGCCATCTACAATAATTCATTTTATTAAATTTGATTTGCTTTTATTAGTCAATCTATGTAAATTTATTTATTGCTATCTAAAATAATTCATTTTATTAAATTTATATAAATTTATTGGTCAAATTATGCAAAAATGATAGCCATCTATAATGATTTACAATCATCCTACTATGAGTTCATACTGACTGAATTTTAAATAAATCCCCCAGCTATAGGACATATCAAAAGTACTTTGAAGCTATTGCTTCACCAATGCCAAAATTAAGTTTATCCGGAGTTGTATTAGTCTCACAAGTATCCATCGCTTCTGGGCTCATTTTGATATACTTACTAAATTAATGGGCAGATACTTGCCCTATACTTACAAAAGTAAAATGGGACCTAAGTTGGAGCATCCTCTATTTTTGGAGAATATGATCATCCAAATTGGTCCAGTATTTTCAGAATTATGTGCAAACAAACATAGAAAAAAATCCATACATACAAATAAAATTGATGACCTCCTTCTTTTTCAAAGTCAGTTAAAAATCCTCCTATTTGAACATCAGGTCCATTCCATGTAGACAATCATTGCCATCAACCAAATCAAGTACATCAAAAAGATTGAGGTTGGGCATGATTAGCCCTGTGACCAATGACAATTGGACAGGAGGTGAGGCAAGATTGTTAATTTTTATAAATTTGGGTCTCAGCTTCTGTTGAGCTGAGACATTAGGTTTTGGATTGGAGGTTTGTGGCTTTTAATTGGCTGAATTTGCTTCAGCCACCCTCACAGGTTTTGAGGGAGGGGTGGAAGGATCATTCCCCAAACAAAAATTTTGGGTGAGGCAGCTGAAAAGTTGCCAGCAGCCAAGGAGGCAGGGGCAAGCCCCCAATCTCTGTAAGGGCAGGGCACTTCCATTTCAAGTGATCCAATATAAAACAGGAAGGGCAAACAGCCCGCCCACCTTCAACGTGGGCCCAAAATTGGTGATCAGGGGGCAGATTTTATAAATGAACGTGGTGGAATCATCTGAGTGATTCCACAATCAGCAAACTGAATTGTGGCAAATGCACGTGGGCTGGAAAGGTTTTTGGCCCATTAGGGACCACAAACTGCAGAACAGGGTCAGCATTGTAAATGGCCAACTCTTCCACCAATTTGTGGTGGAGAACTGCAGGGGGAAGATGGGTGGGCAACCCTGCAAATTGCATCACAAGGGTGGTGTCCACAGGTAACCAGGTTCAAGTGGTGGGGAGAGAAGTATTTTTAAATTTAATTGAATTGTTGCTACTGTTACAGCATTGGCTTCACATGTGAAGCCAAGGTCAAAATACCCCTTGTAGGGTTGAAAATTGATGAAGCCTGCAAGCTTTATTACTGCCAAGACTTCCTCAATAATTTATTTGTCAGAATATGGAAATAATGCACTGTACTCATTTGAAGGCCAAAGTTCATGTTTCTCTGAGGGAGCACCAGGGGCTTTGCAGCACCACCTGGGAGCATGTAAGGTGAGTGGCGAGGTCCTTCAGTGGGACAAATTGCCCCACCAAATTGGGAGGGCTGGACCCTACCCATGACTGCTTGGGCACTGAGTGAAAGATGCTCAACAGTGCAAGCCTGCTTTCCCAGGAGGGAACATCAGCTAGTGCCAAAGCAGGCAACTCAGATGTTGGCTGCTGGCAACTCAACATTCAAAATAAATTTAAATTTTTATTCAATGATTCCAACTGATTCAACAGATTCACAATTTGAAAATTCAAAAGTGAGTGGCACAAGAGAGAAAAGAATTTGTCATATACTCATTTATTCAAGGCAAGGGGACCATGGGGCCTTTCTTGCTGACAAAAAAGGCAGGATAATAACAGAGCAAAATATGCTTAAAAAACCTGTTTAACCTCAAGCATGCTAGATTAGGTTCTCCTAGCCTAGCATAGCCAAGGGAGAGGGGGCAAATTGGGTGTTTGAGGAAACGTGCAAGTGCAGATAGGAATGGAGTAGGTGTATCATCTAAATGTGGTTGAAGGTTGAAAATAGTAATATTAGACTCATCAATAATCTCATCTGAGTTTAATGCATCAATATAATCAGTCAGCTGATTTTCAACACGCAAAAGTAATCTGGAAAGATGACCAAAATCAGCCTTGGCTTCAGAAGATTTACCACTATTAAAGCAACATATTTGTGCAGCTTGCATAGTTAATTTGATGGCCTTATATCCCACATTATAAACTCTTGTTTTGCAGCAAAAGAGAATTAATCTGAGAAAATAGGGCCCTGAAAACCATTTTTCAATGGTCCCAGTGTATCTTGAACACTATGCTGCAATAAGGTATTTTCTGGGGCAGCCTCTACTTTGGTCGTCATCTCAAACAGAGGTTGTCACATACTCATTTTATTCAAGGCAAGAGGACTAGGGGACCCTTCTTGCCAACAAAAAATAAATAGCAGGATAAAAAAGGAGCAAAATTGCTAAAAAACCTGATGTAACCTCTAGTATGCTAAACCAGGTTCCCCTAGCCTAGCATAACCAAGGGGGAAGGGAGGTGAATTGGATGTTTGAGGGAACGTGTCAGGGCAGACAAGAATGGAGTAGTTATATCACCTGAATGTGGCTGAAGGTTGAAGAGAGTAATATTAGTTTCATCATTAATATCTTCTGTGTTCATTGCATCAATATAATTATATAGGTTATTCTCTGCCCGCAGAAGCAAACTTGGCAGCCGGACAAAATCAGTTTTTTTCTTCTGAAGATTTACCACTGTTAAAGCCATATACTTGAGTAGCTTTCATGGTTGATTCATTCACCTTGTGGCCCGATGCAATTATTTCTTATTTTGCGGCAAAAGGAAATTCTCCAGGGATTTTTGGTCCAGGAAAACCATTTTTTAAAGGAGCCAAAATAGATTTGACATTGCCTTGCAACAGGATGTTGTTAGGGGCAGCTGCAACTTCAGTTGTCATTTTGAACAGGGATTTATACTGGGGACAGCCCTTTTTAGGGCTGAATCGATGATGAGGAGGTAATTCAGAGGAAGGATTTATAAAATCCTCCCATTCAAAAATGGGATCAATCACATGTGGGCAATCATCCTTGTCAACCCAATTGAGGACATTAAATGGATTTAAATTAGGCCTGATTGGCCCAGCGACAGAAGTTAATTGGGTGGAAGGGGTGGTAAGGTTGGAAATTTTAGTAAATTTGGTATTCAGAGCCAATTGAGCCAAAACATTTGGTTTCAGCTTATGGGATGTTGACTTTTGATTGGCTGATTTTGAATCAGCCACACCTGCTGGCTTCAAGGGAGGAGGAGAGAGAATTGCTCCCTATGCAAAAATTTCAGCTGAAGCAGCCAAAAGCTGGCAGCAGCTGAGGAGGTGAGGGCTAAGCCCCCAACCTCCGCCTGGGCAAGGCACTTCCATTTTGAGTGAATCAACCTGAAACAGAAAGGGCAAACCGCCTGCCCACCTTTGACGTGGGCCCAAAACTGGTAATTGGGGGAAGATTTAATAAATGAATGTGGTGGAATCACCTGAGTGATTCTGCAATCAGCTGGCTGAAGTATGGCAAATGCATGAGGGACAGCAAGGTGTTTGGTCCCATTAGGGACCACAAACTGCAGAACAGGGTCTGAGCCATAAATAGCCAACCCTTATACCAATTTGTGGTAGAGAACTGCAGGGGGAAGATGGGTGGGAAACCCTGCAAATTGCACCATGAGAGTGGTGTCTGCGGATAACCAGGTTTGAGTGGTGGTGATAGAAGTATTTTTAGATCCTAATTGAATACTTACTGCTGTCACAGCATCAGCTTTGCATGTGAAGCCAAGATCGAAATACCCCTTGTAGGGGCGAAAATTGATGAAGCCTGCAGGCTTTATTACTGCTAAAACTTCATCAATAATTTGTTTCTCAGAATAAGGAAACAAAGCACCATACTTGACACAAAGGCTGAAGCACATATTGCTCCAAGGGAGCACCAGGGGCTTTGTGGCACCGCCTGAGAACGTGCAAGGTGATTGATGATGTCTTTCTGTGGGACAAAACGCTATACCAAATTGGGAGGGCTGTACCCTACCTGTAACTGCTTGGGCACTGAGTGAAAGATGCTTGATGGTGCCAGCCCGCTTCCCCAGAATGGGACAGCAGCTGGTGCCAAAGAAGGCAACTTGGATGTTGGCTGCTGGCAACTTGACCTTCAAACTAAATTTAAATTTTTATTCTACAATTCCAACTGATTTTACCAATCCAAAATTTGAAATTATAAGTAAGTGGCATGAGAGAGAAAAGTATCTTGTCACATACTCAATAATTAATTATAAAGAGATGTTTTGGGTAGTAGTTTGGTGTTATTTGATTGATTTGATAAATTTATTTTGTTTGGCTGAGTGGTTGATGGCTTTTGTTAAAATCAATAGGACACATTTTAGGTTTGAGGGGTGATTAGTTATTTTTTATTTAACTGAGGTAAGCTGACCAGGGGATGGACATTACTGAACTAAAACTAAATCATAAAAAAACAATTCAAACAAAAACGCCCAAAATGGACGGATTGATTGAATCATACCTATCAAAATATCCAACCATGTGGGCAGCGGATACTGCTATCCCTCCATGGTGGATGGGGAGGGGGGATTGGGGGGCTTGTCTTTGGCTTCATCCATCTCATCCCATAGTAGGGTGCGTGTTAAGGCAGATAGTAAGGGTGTGGGGGCATCAGTGGTATGGGGCTCAATATTCTTGATGACTGGAACTTCCAAATAGTTCCAACCATTATAATGGCAATGATGTATTTGGCCAAAGAATCTTCAGCTTTGAGGTGGGCGTCTGGGAATTGAATGAATGTGACTATGTTATCTCAGGTAATCTTGGCTTTCAGATTCTGTGCTACTGTTACCACGTTCTGGATGGCTTCAGTGATGTTTTTGTGTAAAGTTTTTATGTTGACCTTACTTTTTGTAGTAAGATCCTTGGGGATAATGGGAGGTGGAATTCCTCCTGCAAGTGCAGCCACAGATTTGGCGACAGCTTTGCGGAGCAGATGGCAATCTGGTGTGGCGGCTGCTTCTACTGCAAGCTGGTGGTCGCTGTAGAATGATTTGTCATTAGGTTGTGGGGCATATTTCTGAGGCAGGAATTTTACATCCCACTCTGCGTTATAGAACCTGTCTACTTGCAGTGATGGTTCATCAACAACGTTACCTGATTTGTAATTTCAGCCAATAATTCCCATAGGTTTTGGTTGAATTGGATTGGGGAATCAGCGTACAGTTGAAGTTAGTTCAATTCTTTTGCAGAAGCATGGGATTGAACTGGGATCTAATATGATGCTTGATTGGAGGAATTATTTATGGCATTGGGGTGAGGAGGAGGCTGATTGGTGGCTGCAGGTATAGCTGCAGCAACAGGTTTTGGGGGTGGAGGAGGTAGGATTGTGCCCCATACCTGAAATTGTACAGACGTGGGCAGCGGATTGGAGGTCAGCGGATGAGTCATGCAATCCATCTAAAGTGGTTGAGTAGGGGCACTTGCGTTTTGAGTGGTCTAACTTAAAACATGTTGAACAGATTGTCCACCCACCCTCAACGTGGGCCCAAAATGGATGGTTGGGCGCTAAGGGAATAACAGTGTGTGGCAGAATTGCTGCCGCAATTTTACTAAATTTAGGGCTTATTGTGGCATATGCCCAAGGCCCAGCATGTCGTGTGGCCCCATTTGGGACCACAAATTGTAAGATGGGGTTGGAGCCATAGGCTGCCAAACCGTCCATCAGCTCCTGGTGGAGCATTTCAGGGGGAGGTGGGTGGGCAGGCCAGCAAACTGGATCACCAAAGTGGTGTCCGCTGGGAGCCAAGTCCAAGTTGTGGGGAGAGGGGTGCCCTGGAATACCAGGGGCACAGTTGCTGCAGTGGCAGCATTGGCTTCACAGGTGAAGCCAAGGTCAAAATACCCCTTGTAGGGGTGGAAATCTATAAATCTGGCAGGTATCATCAGCGCTTATGCCATTTCAATAATGTTCTTTCATGGTATGGAAATAGTTTTCCATATTTGACCCTAAGGCTGTAGCGCATGTTGCTCCAGGGGAGCACTAGGGGGCAGCATGGTACCGCTTGGGTACAAGCAAGGTGGGCGTCCAGGTCCTTGGGCAGAACAAATTGGCCCATAGGTTTGGAATGACTGGGTGAACCAGTCCTAGCGCGTTTTCCTGCTGGACAGAAAATGGTGAGGGGAGTTTCACCGCTGCCCACACTGGAGAAGCTGGCGGAGAATCTGAGGATATTGGAGTGAAACTACTACAGGCAAATTTGATTTGTTTTATAATTTTGTGTAATTTGGCTCAAAAAGTTATGCTGAGCAGAAAGAGAGTTGGGGTGATTAGTTATTGGTTGTTTTGATAAGTTCAGTTAGGTTTACCTGAGTGGTTTTTGGTTGATTCAATTGAGCAATTGGATTTGGCTGTGTGTTTGTTTATCTATATTATAAAATTTAAATTAATTATTTAAATCATCTGATAAGCAATAAACTCCATAACAAAGTGCAAGTATTTCACTAGTCTATAATATATTTGCCTAAGCTCACTCACTCATCACTGTATCTCCTCAATGACAAGGCCTAGAAAGATAAAACTTTACATAGATATTCACTAGATACTTTAGATATGCAATAATAAAGATTTTTTAGTTTTCATAGCAAAATAAAAAGTTTTATATGTAACAAGTGAAAATATTATATTTTTTGATGGAAATAGTATATTGTTATGGCTGAGAAGTTTGATATTTGATTGTTTAATTAGTTTAAATGGTTTTAGCAAGTGGTTGGTAGATCTAGGTTGATTCTATGAGCTTAATAGTTTCAGGTAAGTGATTGATGATTTAGTTAATTTAATAGTTCAATTGATTTTGCTGAGTGATTGGGGTTTTTGGTTGATTTGATAATATTTGATTTTTAATTTTATCAATGACCATCTACCAAATAAAAAAGAATTGATTGGGAGCACCTAGTAAACTTTATGCCCATAAATAAATTTGGTAAAACTGGGTATCAATGAGAATTAGCCTAAAGTTCTCCTTACAAAAAATCAATTTGTTTATTTGTTTATATAATTATATATAAATGGATGAATATTTGTTTCTTTGTCTATATGCATCCCTATACCATTTTTCCTATTTGTGGCAAACTTTGGTGAGCTGTTGTGTGCATTTCTGCAAAGGTTTATGAAGTTTAAAAATTATTAATTCATAGAAAAATAAAAACTTTTATATACAAATAGTAAAACCCTATATGTTCTCAATGGTATTCACTATATTGTTAAGCTGAGCAGTTTAATATTCAGTTTATTTGATATTTTAAATGTTTTTGTTAAGCGGTTAGTGGTCATTTGGCTCTTTAGAAGTTAATCTAAATCAAAACTTTGAAACAAAACCTAGTTGATTTTACAAATACCTCTTCTAGCAAAATTGGCTCAGCTTTTGGCTCTAAATTTAAATTTTAAGGTTAGTTGTTCAGATCCTATTGCAATCACTTATTTAATCACTTTCTAGAATTTAAAATAATCTATATAGCTGTTTATTCAAGGTAAGCTGACTGGGGGACAGATAATACTGAAAAGAGAATAAAAAAGAAAATGGAAAAAAATGCTCAAATGAGCTAAATGACCCTAAAACCTAACTTAAACTAATTAACCAGGCTGTCAACATCAAACCATTAGTTGATTAAAGTGGAGGGGAAGGGGGATCAAAGGGCTCCTTGGCTTCAAAATTTAGCAATGTGCGGGCTCAGGCAGAAAGTAAGGGAGACTTAAATCTATCTTATCTATATGTATAAAAGAAAAATGCCACTGACTGACTCAACACAAAAACTTTAAAAAATACTAACCTAGAATTTCAAAATCTAGTATATAGGTTCCTTAGGTGATGTAGGTGAGCACTAAGATAGGATTCTTGAAAATTAAGATTAAAATAACAAGTTTTATATATAACTAGTGAATATCCTATATGTTTTTGATAGTATTTACTATATTATTATAGCTGGAAGTTTAATATTTGGTTACTTTAATAGTTATAGTTATAAAAACTTGCCCATAAATTTTATCTTATTCAATTATTTACTTTACCTCAACTGATAAATTTAGAGAGTGTTAATACAGTTAATTATCTATTTGGTGCTTTTATTAACATTAGCGCATAAGCAGATATTGTGGTTTTAAGTTACATCCAACATTAGATATAGCCCTAGGTATCATATTAGATATAAAGATTTTATAGTACTAATTATCTTAGTGATTATACCACCGCTTAAACTGCAGAAAAACCCCATAAATTAGAATTTTAACACAAAGGTAAGCACTTTATTAGTTTTTGGTTATTTTGTAAAAACATTCACTAAATAGTTATTTTCATCCTCACTTAAATTACAGAATTATAAGCTCAATGTTAAGTATACACTTTAATTATCTTTAATTTGAGAAAAAACATTCACTAAATATTTGTTTTTAGTTTAACAATAAAAAATTAATTTTAGTTAATAGACTTATTGGATATTTGATCCTAGCATAACTCTTTTTTAATTTGAAGTGTGTTATTGAGATCATTTTAAGGTAAGCTTTTTAGTGTTGCATTTATTTTTTATTATCTGTAGCTATTAATCCATTATTATTATAAGTTTACTTTTCAGTAATAACATTTATGAATTTGATTTAATCAGTATCTATTCAAGATAAGCTTATTTGATGGTTATACTTATTTTCACTAAACATTTGTTTCTACTATGATAATCTGTAGCCATCTGAAATTAGTACAAATATCTTTTAAGGCGTTTTTTCTTTTACTTGGTAATATATTTAGTATTTTTTAATTTTAATTACAGCATAAATCATTATAATTGTCTGTGTTTACTAATAATATCATGGTAAGCTTAAATCTATCTTATAAAGCCTAAATTAATTAGTTCAAATTGTCTGGAAAAAATAAACCCAAGTAACGCTGTGAAACTCCACTAGTTGTAAATAAAAATAAATATTACTGGTGAATTTTAACTTAGGCTCTCAATAAACCAGCCAGCAGGTTTCTGGAATGCCAAATTCATAGAGTTCTCTTGCTTAAATTATAAATATCATGCAGTTCTTGCTGGCTACTATATATCAGTTAAGTATATGTTCCCCCTTTCCTCATTTGAAATTCTGATCTATTACCCCAAAATAAAAGCCCATTGGTATATATTTGATCTCTTACTTAATGAGTTGTGTCTTTTAATTTAGTTATTTAAATTGTATATTCAATTGGCACAAAAAACATTCTAATACTCAGAATGCTGCAATGGCATTTGTGCATCAAAACCAAAATATTGCAATAGGATGAACCAAAGCTGTTCAGAAACTTTGGGTGCAAGGAACCCTTTCCAAAAAGGATTTTAGGAGGCTGTGAGAGCATTAGCTTACTTTGTGTGGCAGAAATGGATGACCAGAGGCTGGCGCTTCAAGAATGCCTGCCATACCTTGATCTATGTTTAGATAGATTTAGTTATTCACCATCAAAGCACACCCATATGATGACCATTAGATAACAAGGGCTGACATCATATGAAAGCCCACTGCACTTTGGCCTGTTGGGATATATTATATGCTTAATATCACTTTTCAAGCAATATTTTTAGGAAAACCTAAACTTGACTAAATTTGAGCTTACCTTATTTGGTATTGTTTGTGCCATAATTTTTGGGATTTTGACACTTAACTATTCTGACAAATGACTTGAGGCAACTCTCTTTCAGCTTAAATTTGCAATATGTTGAATGGTGATTAATGTGATGGTACAGGACATTTCTGATCATCACATTATCTTTAATAGAGATAATATTAACAAAAACAATAACATTTCTAAATTTAAAATAGAAAAAACATAATTGGCCACAAGTATATCAAATGAAGGCTAATATATGTCTTCAAGGGATCAACAGGATTTGAACTTCGTTCATCAAAATTATTTAATTAAATCAAAATCTGAAGTTAATGACAGACCACAACAGCAGTTAGAATTGAGAAATACCCCTTATTATAGTGGTTCCAAAAAGAAGGAATTGCCTAGCAAAGAGATATTTAAAGAAGTTAAAATTAACCAATTTTCTCCTTAAAATTTACTCCAAATGCAACCTGACGTTCAAGCCTGTAAAATAGGCCCTAAATTTAGCCTTTTTGCACCAAACTTCTACAACTTAAATTATTTAGCCATGCTTACCAACTATGACATATATGAATTCCTTAAGCATAATAAGCAAATTACTACATATTTTATAAATTATCTATTTTCACAATTGCAGCATAAATAATCAATGACTAAAACAAGTTTGGAGTACTATTTATGACTATTATAAATAAGAATTGAGTAGATTTTATCTCTCAATTCTGTGTATTTCAGAAGTTTTTCTCAATAAAGTCTATCTTTGAATAACCATATAATTATTTATTTTATTTGGGATAAATTACACTATGAAGAACCTAATCTCTCTAAACCAAGATACTGAACTTAGTCACTTGATGGAATCCCAACTATCTTTCTCTTGGGGTCAAAGAGCTCTTTTAAGGTTGAGTATCCTCCTAACTCTTCTAAATGGATTAATTCAACCCCAACATAGTAGTATGCAGACATTCAGAGCCTTCTCTGGGGTGCTTTTAGGGTTGTGGACTATTACTTGGTTGGTTTTACCCAACACTTTTATCCACTACTGGAAAGAACCAGTACGTTAATTTATACATAATTCTAACACCTTTTGGTCCAAGGTGAGATCTTCAAGGGAGTTACCTGTTCAACCTCTTTTACCTTCCTGGTATCAGCATCTCCCCACCCTGTTGATGATCATCTTTTCATTAGTATTTCTGTTGCATGAATTTTATTGGATAATGAAAGGGTGGATGCCAGTGTCTTTGAGCCATGAAGCAGTTTTAATTCAAGTTAGTTCTGTTTAACCCCTTTTTGGAAATCATGGCTTTAGAAAAAATCCATGAGGTTTTTGACAAGGTGAGTTTTCAAGGCAGCTTAACCAAGGTGGTGGAAGGGACACCTACATTTGCTGATCAAATTTCTCAAGTTTTTAAGTGAGTTACCTGAGAAACCTGACTTTGGATCAGAATCCTTCTGAATAAGCAAGAGTCTCTGCCTGAGACTCTTGATAAGTGTCTACAGTTAATTGATCAAGTTGCTTTCCTTGATGAGGGCCAAGATGCTGCTTGGTCAGCCTTGTTGATGACATCTTAGGGGAAGAGTTCAGTAGAGGAATATGCTCATATATTTCATCCACTAGCCCATGAAGCTAAGGTTACTCTCTCACAGCTTCCATGAATGTTCAGACAAAACTTACACCCAGATCTTCTATCAGCTTCGGTGGCAATGCGCCTAGCCAAAAGTTTGGAGGAGGAGATAGGAGGTGCTATGAATGTAGAGCACCAACTTAAAATTGCAAGAACTAAATGAGATCTTATGTATGCCCAAGGGTACAATAGTGGAAAAGAGAGGGACTTCCACCGTGGGGAATTTGAGCCTCTACGTCTCACCAAGCATCATTAAGCAAATCAACCTGGGCGCTCTAAAGGGGGCCATGGAGGGTTTGCAGTAGTAAACCCCTTGAATCTGTTCAGAGTACTCCAGAACAACTTGCATCACCAGCTCCAGTTTGCAAAATTCCTACCAATAAAGGAACATCTTCTCGTTACTCCTATTTACTCTTACCACCTAAAATAGTCAATAGTCAGAATTTATGAAGCGGTGACAGCCTTAGTGAACACTGGGGCCAATGAGAATTACATCCAACTTGAGCTTGCACAAAAATGAAATCTCCCTCTGAAGGAGGCAGGTGAATTGTCTCTAGCAGATTCTACCAAAACTTCTCTGTTTTGGAGGGTAGGAGGACATATCCAAATTATTCAAGGAGAACAATTGTTTGATGAAAGCTTCTGCACTCTGAACCACCTCCTCTACCCTGTGTTGTTGAGAGTGAGATGGTGGCATCGCTTCACCCCCCAGTTCAACATGCTTACCATATAAGTTACTATCCACCCTGATGATTTATTACCCATTTAGTGGAAGTTCACAACTTGTGAGACCACATCAGCAAATCTTGGAATTTTTTCTGGAGAAGCCACTAACTGTACCTTGCCTAAGGAATATGCTGAGTTTAACAGTGTGTTTGGGGCTTGAGAACTCCCCAAGTTTGATGCTTGTGGCCCATTCTCCCTCAATTTCTAGTTCAAGGAGGACTAAGATTTGCCTATAGGATGTCCCATTTATACTTTGAACTAAATATCAAGGGAAGCCCAAGAGGAGTACATTGATTCCATGGTGAAATCAGGATAAATAGTACCATCTAAATCTTCTGTGGTCTCCCTAATCCTGCTGGTACATAAGGAAAAATGGAGAGCTCTGTCTCTGTGTGGATTTCTGCAAGCTGAATAAGGTAACAGAACCAGACTCTTACCCCCTGCCACTCTTTGAGAACATCTTAACCATGATCTCTGGAAGCACTTGGTTTGCCAATTTGGACTTGGTATAGGCATTTTATCAAGTACCAGTGCACCCTGTTCATCAGAAATTCACAGCATTTAAGTTACATCTTGGAATTTATGAGTATTGGGTAATACCCTTTGGCCTATAAAATGCACCTGCTGTGTTCCAATGGCTGATTGATCATGTGCTCAATGATTCCGTAGGACGTTGTTGCATTGCCTATATAAATGATGTACTGGTGTTCTTTAAGTCTATGGAACAACATGTGAAGGATGTCAAGTCCGTCCTGAAAGCCATACAGGATGCAGGACTCAAACTGAAACCCTCAAATTGTGAATTCCATAAGTCATCAGTAACGTTTTTGGAAAACGTGGTGTTTAAGAAAAGATTGGCGGTATGCCCTGACAAGCTTAAGGCCATTAAGGAATGGAAGGCCCCAACTGATCAAACTGGGCTATGCAGTTTCTTGGGAACTGTCAACTTCTTAATATGGTTCTCTAAAGGCCTGTCTGCAGTGGCTATACCACTAACTAGGTTAACAGGGAAGGTACCCTTCCAATGGGGCATGGAAAAGGAAGAAGCCTTTCAAGAAATAAAAAGAAATCTTATTGAAGTCCCTTTCTTGGCACATGCTGATCTGGAGAAACCATTTATACTAAAAGTTTTTGCATCCAACTGTGCAATTGGTGCTGTCCTCCTTCAAAAAGGGAAGGATGTCCTGGAACATCCCATCTGCTATTACAGCCATAAAATGCAGCCTGCAGAGGCCAATTACCCAATTTATGATAAGGAGTTGTTGGCAATAGTGGCATCCTTCTAGGAGTGGCAACACCACTTGATGTATGCCTTCTGGCCCATTCTTATCTGGACTGATCATAAGGCTCTGTAGTTCTAATAAAACCACAACGGATGAACCAGAGACAATCTTGCTGGCATGTGGAGTTGTCCAATTTTGTATAAGATTGAATACCGACCCAGGCAAGGAGAAATTGCTCTCTGATCTCTTAAGTTGGGACCCTTGGTTATCTTATACCACTCATAAGCTGGACAACATTAACACTGCCATTACGTTGCCTCCTAACGTTTTTACATTAATTGAAGATGGTGCTAAAGGAATTAATGGAAGAATTTGAGCTTCCCAAAGAAGAACTAAGTTTGGGAAGAGGCTACTACAGGAGCTGGCTAATGGAACCTCAATTAAGTTCAAAACTTTTTAGCAAAGAGGTTAATGGAATTCATTACTGGGGGAAGATGTGGGTTCCAACTGAGAACTTACAAAAGGAGGTGTTAGAAGCCTTCCATAACCATCCGCTGGCTGGATATCTAGGGAATACAAAAACCTTAGAACTTATCACCAGACACTACTCATGGCCTGGGATAGTAAGAAGGGTTAAAAATCATGTAAGCCAATGTCTGACTTGTGCTTGGGTCAAGCCCCAATGTAATCTCTCCATGAGGAAGTTGATGCCCCAACAGAGGCCCCACAAGCCTTTACATCCATAAGTGTGGATTTTATATCTGGTCTACCCAAGTCCCAGGGAACCAACTCCATAATGGTTGTAGTTGACCGGTTAACTAAGTATGCTGATTTCATTCCATGTACTACCCAGATTACATCAAAAGGAGCAGCAGCCTTGTTTTTGGAGGAAGTTTTCTTAAGCCATGAGTGCCAGAGGAGACAATCTCTGATTATGGACCCCAGTTTGTATCCAAGTTTTGGAACCATCTACTGGACAACCTACAGATCAAGCCCTGTCAATCCTCTGCCTATCATCCTCAGTCAGATTGTCAGACAGAGAGAGTAAATCAGGTGCTTGAACAATAACTTTGTTGTTATGTATTTGGACGCCAGACAGACTGGAGGGATTGTTTAGGATTAGCTCAGTACCCATACAATAACCTAGTTCATGAATCAACAGGAATGTCTCCTTTTTTACCAAGCATGGGTATCATCCAGACCTCTGGGACCCCTCAGTAGGTGGACAGAACTCCACAGCAGATGAGATTGCCAGGAATGGTAAGGAGATTTCAAAATTTTTAAAGCAACGTCTGGATCAGGAAGCAAAATTCCAAAAACAGAAATCAGACAAGAAAAGATGGGACAATCTGGGGATAAAGATGGGAAGCTATGTGTTAATTCACTCTCAGAACTACAATATTAAAGTGTTACACAACAAGTTTGGTCCTGTATGGATTGGACCATACAAAGTAATCAAACAAATAAACCCAGTAGCATTTGAGTTGTCATTATTAGAAGGATCAAGAGCCCATCCCACTATTCATATTTCTCAATTCAAATTATTTACAGGGCCACTGCCAGAGAAGGCCTTTCCCCTCCAACCTGCACTATGTAAATCACCTGAATATGAAGTTGAGGAGATACTGGACAGTAAGTTGGTACATGGCCAACGCAAATTTCTGATAAAATGGAGATATTACCCTATTGAGGAATCTACCTGGCAAACAGCTGAAGACTGCCACCATTGCCCTGAGAAAATCAGAGAATTTTATCTCAAAGGGGGGAATGATGTGATGGTATAGGACATTCCTGACCATCACATTATCTTTATAAGAGATAATATTAACAGAAACAAAATTATTAATTATATAAAATAGAAAAAACAGAATTGGCCACAAGTATATCAAATGAAATCTAATACATGTCTTTAAGGAATCAACAGGATTTGAACTTCACCCATCAAAACTATTTAATTAAATCAAAATCTTAATTTAATGCCAGACCACATTTTTTAAAAAAACTCCATACTTTATTTTAAAATAAATTTTAAGGGAAAGAAGGGAGGGCAGAATACAGGTGATTTGGCCAAGGGTAAAAAGGACAGGGGGTTTGGGCCACTAGAGTTCTAGCACCTCCAACTATTGCTGATTGGTGATCACCATTGCTAGCCATGGTTCTAGCAACGGCGGGCTTACAGGCCATTTGATTCTCAGTCAATTAGTTGCCTCATCACATACAATGAGTGATCCAGCGGGGAAAGCCAAATGTGTGGCTTTATAACATCTGGGGATTAGATGCAAAAAATTTTGAGACCCAATGGAGCTGATCAGAAATAATCCAAATGGTCTTCAATACCAAGCCTTTGTGGTGGGGGCGCTCATTGCTCAAAATCTTGGTGACAAGTGCACAGTGAATTACCCATACACAAAAATGGTAAATGAAGGCTCATAGTTGGATTGGAGCCTTTCTCAGGGTTTTTATGAAGAAAAGATCCTGTGATGGATGTATTCCCGGTGGCAATTGTTTGCCTGATAGGATATGATGCATCATGGACCAGTATTTTTGAACACGGCGCATTATAATAACAGTGGGCTATTGTCAGGTGAACAGCAAGTAAGAATTAGACTGGCCTGCCAGCCAGGGTTCCATAGCACCTGAATGGCAAACCAGAATGCCTGAGGCACTGCTGCTGATATGAAAAATATGGAACCAGAAAGGAGTTCCACCAATATCTGCCAGTGAGCCAGAATTTCGTATAGGCACAAGATAAAGTACCAGATGCACATGGCTGTTAACCCTGAGGGGTACAAAAGCGTCAGCGGATAAGGCGGCTTAGTTTTCAACATATAAAAACTAAATTTTGGGAAGGGTTGTTTTAATGGAAATTTTAAGGAAGAAAAATTGACCAACAATTTTCTCAGTGCGATGCGACTGATTAAATAGTAGTCAATTTGGGGAAAAACAAGCTGGGATCAGGTCCCACAAATTTGACCTAACCAGCAAATTATTCAGGAATGGTCGGGTTAGTTCCCTGGAAACTGACATCAAAAAATTTGGCAGTGGGCTGAGTCACTGTCAGTTCAACCTCAAACATCTGAACCAAGGCTCAGCTACATTTCTGATGGTTGGCACAACGTCATTTAGCCTAACGAGTGGTGGGAATCCCCAAGGCCACCCCACATAGGGGTGGGCCCATTTGGTTAGGAACAGGTTTGGGACCCCACCCCACCTGTGCTCAGTCACTGGTCCATGTTGTTTGGTCAGTGGCATTGCATCAGGCGCAACACCCAATTTGTCAGCAGGAAGCTTCAAAACCTTGTTGATGGTGTCTGGTGCTATTATCTGCCCATTGGGGGTGATGCCCAATGGATTTGGGAGGGGAAAGACTTTTTTCTGATCATCATGTTAACCAAATCGCAACTGTTGGGCATTCTGGCTGATAGATCAGTCTTCATACCTTTTTGACCATTTAAAAACTGAGCATTGGGCTGATTGCCACTCAAATTGGTTATGATCAATTTCATTTTGGTGATCTCAGCACAGATTTCACTTATTCCTTGTAACAGTTATGCCAAGGAGAGTGTGGGTACTGGGAGCGGTATCCAAAGTGGGAGAACTGTTACCCAGCGCTCATCTACCACGTGAGCGAGATTGCCCTGAGTAACAAGGGGTACAGCCATCCTCTTCAGTGCCTTCTTGCTCAAAAATGGGAAAATGGCCCAATTGACACCCAGAGGACGTTCTCTGGGACTTACATTACCCTTTCCTTTTCCCAAGGGAAGGGCTCCACCACCAGGGAACTGCATGAGAGCCACATTCTTGTGCGCTTTGGGTAACTTGATTGCCACAATAGTTGCGACTTTTTTGGGGGGGTGGGGAGCTTTGGGGTGGGATATGTGGAATGCATCAACCAGGTCCATGCAATTCGCACAATTGCGCGCCTTGACCCAACTGTTTTTGTAGGCTGGATACCCTTTCCAAGCCATGAGGTATTGTACAGAACGTTGGGATTTCCGGGATGCCAGGATAGCATCTACCTCAGCCTCCTCCTCATTTTTGATGATGATCAGTTCCAGTTCCATGGGAATTGCACCCTTGAAGGGTGACAGCTAGGAAACATGGAAAACAGGATGCTGCTTCCAATGCGCAGGGAGCTTCAATTGAAACGCCCCATTACCCAATACATCCTCCACCAAATGGGGACCTGAGCATTTACTGGCAAATTTGCAGGAAGGGGCCTGGATTTTTAAATGACAGGTGTCGAGCATAATGTAAGAGCCCTTTGTAAACTTGTGGCCTGGAAGATGCTTTCAATCCGCGAACCACTTGTAGTTGTCTATAGCTTTAATGAGGTGTTCTCGCACTAAGGCTTGAGTCAATCTAATATGAGCAGCGTGGTCCACAGCAGCTTGAACCTCTGGCCGTAAGCACAGTCTGACCAAAAATGAAGGATTATAACCCAACGTTGCTTCATAGGGGGAAAACCCCATGGACAAGTGGGTTCCATTATTGTATGCAAATTGGGAGAGAGGGAGGTCATTAGCCCAAGTATCCTGCACATCTGCAGCATAGCACCGCAAGTACTGTTTAAGAACTTGATTGACCCACTCAGTCTGGCCATCAGACTGAGGATGATACGCTGTGGAGTGACAGGGGGATATTTTCAGGATTGATAGGAGTTCACTCCAAAACTGCACAGTGAACTGGGAGCCACGGTCACTGATGATCTCCTGGGGGAGACCAAACATCAAAAACACATGGCATACGAAAAGGCGTGCAGTTTCTTTGGATGAAATTGTGGAAGTGCAAGGTATAAAAAGGGAAAATTTTGTGAAGCAATCCACCACTACCATCACCGCTGTGAACCTGTTAGAACAGGGTAGCTCAACAATAAAGTCCATGGACACCAATGTCCATGGGCCCTCAGCCTGATGTAAGGGGTGCAAGAGGCCATTTTTGCCCAAACAATCTGACTTGGCCCTGGCGCAAGTAACATAATTGGCGATCCAGGCTAGAACTTCTTTTATCAAACCTGCCCAATTGTAGGTCCATTTGATCAAATCGATGAATTTCTTAGAACCAGGGTGACCAACTGTGGGGGGATCATGATGTGCACAAAATACCTCAGTTTGGAGGGAGGGGGAACCCAAACGTGAGATCTAAAATATATAAGACCCTCCTTCAGTGAGTATAGGGAGTGTTTATGCTTCTGGTGAGATAACTGCTCGACCAACTATGCCCTCAGGGCAGGCCATTTGACTGGCTAAGACCTGAGCAACTAATGGAGCGTCAGGGGCCAGAGTGATGGAAGAAATGACAGGGGGAACAATTGATAAGATTTGGGTGGTAGGAATCAAAGTAACGAGATCCACTTCCTCTGGATCTGTGGAACTGTGGGCAGGGCTGCAGCTGAGAAAATTGGGAAGTACATTTAGTGCACCTTTTATGAATTCAAATTTGAAGTTGAAACTGCACAGGTCCCAATAGGTTTGGGCTTGCCAGTGTGCCATTTTTGGGGCTTATGAAAGTACAACAGGGCCTGGTAATCCATGTGAACTGTTAATTCATGTCGAGCACCCTGTAACAGGTACCTCCAATGAGTTAGAGCCCATGAAACCGCTGCCAACTCCTTGTTGTAAATAGCCCAAGACTGCTCCATAGAGGTAAACTTTTGGGAAAAGTAGGTGACCAGGGTGTTCCAAACCATCATGCTCCTGGAGCAACACTGCTCCAACAGCTACTGATGATGCATCACATGCAACAATATATGGCTTGGTGGGATCATGTGTTTTAAAATGAGAGGGGATACAAACACCTCTTTAATCAATTTGAATGCCTGTTGGCATTCATCCATCCAACAAAAAGGTACATTTTTTCCTGTGAGTGGGTGGAGTGGGGCGGCGAGCTGAGAGAGTGCGGGGGAGAACTTTTTTAAGAAAATGATGGTTCCCAAGAAACTCCATAGTTGTTTCTGGGTAGTTGGGTTGGCCACTCCCGGATAGCATCCAACTTATTTGGAGGGTTTGTGACAACATCTTTAAGAACCAGGTTCCCAAGTAAAGTAACCTCCTCCTTATAAAACTCACACTTGGAAGGTTTGAGAAACATCCCTGTCTTATGCAAGGCGACCACCACCGCTTCCAAGTCAATAGCATGTTGTTCTGGGAGTCAGGGAGTGAACCAGAATATCATCAATGTATGCAACAGCACAGGTGAACTGGAGGTCACCCAGTACATTGTCGATCATCTGTTGGAATGTAGTGGGAGCATTCTTCATCCTGAAAGGCATTACACAAAATTGGAAAATGCCGCGCTTCATCTGGATTGCCATTAACCATTCCTGTCCTTCCATTACCCAAATTTGGTTGAAGGCATTCACCAGATCCAGCTTAGAGAACACATGGAATTTGGTGATTGCCTGGCTGATTGTCTGCTCCAGAGGCAAGGGGTAGGGATCAGAAACCATTATTTTATTCAAATGACCATAATCCACGCAGGGATGGAGAGAACCATCCGCTTTTTTGGTGAAGACAATGGGGGAGGCAATGGGTGAGGTCTCCTTGAACAACCAACCTTTTTCCAACATATCGTCCAACCAGGTATTAAGTGCAACTTCTTCCTCCGCTGTATGGGGATACAACGGGCAGTTGATGTTCACCAACTCCATGGTCATTTGAAACCCACAATCAAACCTAGTGTGCTTAGGCAGATGATCCGCCTTTTTCATGTCAAAGATTCTCTGATAATGCATTAAGCTCTTTGGGAAATCGGCTGGAATGCCTGCAGAAGTGACTAGGGTAGTGATAGAGCTGGTTCCTTGTATCTTCTTGAGGGTGTCAATCAAAGAAAATTCTCCCTCCAGATGATTATTGGTAAATGACAACATATTAGACTCTAAGTGAATCTTAACATGTTGTTGGCGCCACCATCCCACACCTAGGATTACTGGAAACATTAAGTTCAGCATGGCCAAAAAACAAATACAGAAGCTGAATTGGTGTATTGAAAATGTGACTGGGTGACGTACCAGGTATGAGGTTTGGGAGGCTGACGATGCAACCATCACTGAAGAACCTGCATCTATGGCAAGTTCCAATTGCTGGGCCAGTTCTACACTCATAAAATTTCCCGCAGCTCCAGTGTCCACCAAGGCCTCAAAGGAGACGTGATGGGACCCAACACTAATCTTCATGGGTACTAAGAAGTAAGCATAGTTCTCTTTATTGGTAGTTGTGGATGAATCCAGTGATACCAAAGAGATGGTGGTGGGGTCAGGGGAAACCAATGGGCAAATAGCCGCGGCAACTATGGGGTATGGTTTTGGAGTTTTGAGTGGGACTGGACTAATGTGGACAGAGATAATCTTCTTTACAACCTGGTTCAATTGGAAAGAAGGGACCATTGCTGCACCAATACATGTGAGAAAGGCGGAAATGGCCAATAATAATGGTTGGTCGATTATGTCAGGCAAACAGCAAGTAAGAATTAGACTGGCCTGCCAGCCAGGGTGCCAGAGCACCCAAACGGCAAACCAGAATGCATGAGGCACTGCTGCTGATATGACAAATATGAAACTGGAAAAGGAGTTCCACCAATATCTGCCAATGAGCCATAATTTCATATATGCACAAGATAAAGTACCAAATGCACATGGCTGTTAACCCTGAGGGGTACAAAAGTGTCAGCGGATAAGGCGGCCTAATTGTCAACATATGAAAGCTAAATTTTGGGAAAGGTTATTTTAATGAAAATTTTAAATGAAAAATTGACTAACAATTTTCTCAGTGCGATGCAACTGATTAAATAGTAGTTGATTTGGGGAAAACAAGCTGGGATCAGGTCCCACAAATTCGACCTAAATGGCAAATTATTTGGGAATGGGCGGGTTAGTTCCCTGGAAACTGACATCAAAAAATTTGGCAGTGGGCTGAGTCATCATCAGTTCGACCTCAAATGTCTGAACTAAGGCTTGGCTACATTTCTGATGGTTGGTGCAATGGAGTTTAGCCTGACGAGCGGTGGGAATCCCCCAAGGCCACCCCACATAGGGGTGGGCCCATTTGGTTGGGAATGGGTTTGGGACGTCCACCCTGCCCATGCTCAGTCACTAGGCCATTTGTTTGGTCAGTGGCATTGCATCAGGCGCAACACCTGATTTATTAGCAGAAAGCTTCAAAACCTCATCAATGGTGTCCGGTGCTATTACCTGCCCATCGGGGGTGATGCCTGATGGATTTGGGAGGGGGAGACTTTCCCAATTGTCATGTTAACTGAATCACATTTGTTAGGCATTATGGCTGATAGATCACTCTTCATACCTTTTTGACCATTTAAAATCTGAGCATCAGGCTGTTTGCCACTCAAATTAGTTACGATCAATTTCATTTTGGTGATCTTGGTGCAGATTTCACTGATTCCTTGTAACAGTTCTGCTGAGGAGAGTGTGGGTACTGGGAGCAGTATCTGAAGTGGGAGAGCTGTTACCCAGCGCTTAGCTACCATGTGAGTGAGATCACCCGGAGTAACAAGGGGTACAGCCATCCTCTTTGGTGCCTTCTTGCTCAGAAATGGGAAAATGGCCCAATCGACACCCAGAGGATGTTCCCCAGGACTTACAGCTATGTCTGCTTATGGTTCAGTGCATATGGGGCATTCTTTGTGCTGGTAGTCCAGCCTGCTGTGCTTGCCTGATTTGAATGCCCAGTTTAGGATCTACCAGGTTACTGAACACTGTTTGGCTGTTACCAAACGGGAGTTCAGGCTCAAAATTAACCCTTTGTTAGGTAGTTGGTGTCATGGCCTTTGGTAGTCCAGTCATTTAGGATTTGTGGACAGGTGGGCGGATTGCATCCCAGTTTTGGGAGCAGATCCTCATATTCTATCAGCATCAATTTGTACCTTATTCTTATTGACTTGGTTGTGTATTTGTTTGAGATTCAATTACACTCCTCCAGCTCATTGTGAAAATCATTGCGGAATTATGGACTTTGACATCTCTTTGAATTTGGTTGGCGTCTCGGATGATTGCTCAAATAACCATCTGCCCTGGTGCACGGCCCAATTGCATAGTCATCAGTAGTGTGGAGTACCCTTTTGGGAGGTTATCCGTGGGTGGTGCGCTATCCATTCACATATTGAGTGGGGAGAGACTTTCTCTTGAAGGCCTTGGGCTCCTGCTCAGTTTACGCCCCATGCTAGGGTCAGGAAGCGCATGTGCATCTGTGTTAGCTTAAGGAATGACTTTTTCCACATATACGCCAGGCATGAGATTCAAAGTACAGGAGGCCCATGCCTCCTTCATTTTTTTGGCTTTGACAGGGCTTCCAGCAGTATTGGTGCCACCTATGTCTTGAACCCCAGAAAGGTTCAGAGCATTGTCCTGATTTTCTTTTTAAGTTCAGGCTCCTTGGCAGCACATGAGTGACATACCACAACTTCAAGAAGATGAAGATGTTTATTGTCTGCACTTTCTCCTTGAGGCATAATCTGGCACTCTTCCAGCATGCCATTCATATCAATAAGCTTGACAATACTTCCTGTTTGGTCTCCAGTACTGCTGGTCCCTTAGTGTTGAATAGTATCCCGAGGTATCAGATTGTCAGGGAGTTCATGATTGGCGTTATGTCAGTTGGCGGGCTGAAGTTTGGGTTGCCGATCCTCATTACTGAGGTTTTTGTCAAGTTGATTTTTTGCGTTTGAAGCTAGCTGTTAGAGGTTTAATAGTTTCTTGGTGCCCTGGAGGTCAGTTGGTGAGATTATGCCTACTACTGTATCATCAGCAAATGCTAGCATCTTCAGTGGCATTTGATTATGGTTAATTAGACCCTGGAGTTTTGTGTTTGCTGATGCCAGTAGAATTTGGCTGCAAAATTAAAGAGTATTGGTGACATGGGGTCGCCTTGTCAGAGACCCTGCCCAACAGGGATTTTGTTGGTTACATCATCTATGACAATCACCTTTGTCACCAGGTCTGATTACAGCGTCATTATCCATGCTCAAAAAGTGTTGAGGATTTCAACTGCCTTTAGTGCCTCATGGATGAATGACCAAAATACTCAGTTGTATGCCTTTTCCATGTCGAGAAACATAAGGCACCCCTGTTTGATACCCCTCACATCCTGGAGTATGCTCTGGACTGAACCAATGCTGTCCCATATACTATGGCCTTTGAAAAATCCATTCTGGGCCTTATGGAGCATGCGCAGTGCCATTGCCATCAGTCAATTAGATAGTATGAGCGTGAGCAGTTTATAATCGGCATTAGATAGTGCAATTGGACACCAGTTCTGAAGTTGGCGTTGGAAGCCCTTTTTGTAAAAAAGTATGATTCAGGTCTCTTGGCCTCCTGGAATTTTCTGGAGATTTTGTAAACAGTGGTTAAAGAGGGCTTTGGGCTCTATCGCGATGCAGTCTCAGAATACACTGTATATTTCTGCACACATATTGGTGGGGCCTGGTGCTTTCATTCTTGGTGACTCCGTTAGCACCCCTTAACTTCATTGATAGAGATTTCAGCGGATAGCTTGGCAACATCTTCCAGTGTGCAGCCCCCCAATGCCATCTTGGCCAAGTCAATAAGGGTTTTTGTCACTGATTCTCTTGTTTCTCGTTGTTGGAAAAGATCACTGTAGAATTTCTTGACCTTGTGCTTGATCATTTCAGGGTCTGTTGATACTCCCCCTTTTACTGTCTCCACTTCCCATACCCTAGCCTTGGTTCAAATTTCCTTGAGGAGCTTCAGGCCCACTTTGGTCATTGTCCCCACTAGGCTCTGATATTGGTAAGTCGCATTGGTCCATCTCTCTGAGTATAGCTTCATCATTATGGCCTGATACTTTCTGTGTGTTGTTCATTACTTGCTCCACCAGTTCTCGCTGTCCTGCCAGGTGAGCCTCAGTCTTTCTAATTTAGACTTCAGATGCTTTGCGGTGGCAGTTTGATTGTAGGAGGTTGCTTTTTCAAACTTCATGCTATCATGCTTCAGTTTCACTTTGATCCAAGTCCATCATTATAGCGGGTTCAACTCTGGATGGCTGTTCAGATATGCTACTAGTTGATCCAGTCCAGCATCAATCTTTCAGCGCCATTCCCCATCCCTCAGCATGGCTGGTGCCAGTTGCTACTCGTGGTTCCTCGGGGGTTCATCAAGATTGATATCCACATGGATGGCCATGTGGTCACTTTTAGCATTTATGCTAACCTTGCTGTTGGACATCATTGGCTTGAAATCCAATGACACTAGGATGTAGTCCAAATGAGATCCTGACAGTGGGGATCCAGAGGTGTCATATGACTATCAGTTATGTTGGCTGGGTCATCATCCTCTTTGTCAATTTTTAGGCACATTGTAAATCTCAGGGAGTGTCCTTTGGCCCTCGATCAAGCTATCTTTCCATTCCCAAGTAAGAAAACACTGAAGAGGATGGTGGTACCCCTCATCACCCAGGGTGCTCTCACCCATGTAGTTGATGAGCGATGAGTGACAGCTCGCCCGCTTCAGATCCACCCCCAATTTCCTCACTCACCTTGGCAGAACTGTTGCGGGGAATCAGTGAAATCTGTGCTGAGATTATTGAACTGAAATCAGTTGTATCTAATTTGGGTGGCAATTGGGCTGATGTCTGGAATTCAAATGGCTGTAAAGCATGAAGAATGAAATATCAGCTGGATCACCTGACAGTTCTGATTTGACCCCAAAATCAGCAGAACAAATATTGGGCACCATCAATGAGAGTTCAAAACCCTCTGATAGTAATTCAGGCGTTGCGCCTGATGGGCCTCTATTGACCAAACAAATGGTTAATTGACTAAGCATGGGCAGGTTGGCCATCCTGAACCTGTTCCCAAACAAATGGTCCCATCCTTATATTGGATGGCCTTGGGGGATTCCCATCACTCATTGGGCTAAACGCCGTTGTACTAACCATTGGAAACATAATCAACCCCTGGTCCAGACATTTGAGGTCAAACTGACAGAGACTTGGCCCACCGCCAAATTTTGCAATGACAGTTCCCAAAGAATAAACCCCCCTCTACCATCCAATTCATCAGTTAGGCTGAATTTGTGGGCCCCGACCACACTTTCACCAATTGACCACTATTTAATCAGTTGCAAGGCACTGAGAAGATTGTTGGTCAATTTTCTTACTTTCCTTTCCCAATAAAATTTTACAAAAGAAATTTTATCTGTTAATTTTCCCCTTTTAATGCATCCCTGATGGCATTTCTCTGGTGGTTCATCACCCCGCATTTTGGGTGGACATTACCAATTCTTTTGGTCACCATGGCTCCCTCTGTTGCCAATTGGATCCAGCGAGTAATCCTTACCTTGCTGTTATGCTACCACTGTGTTGTATCACACTTCTTGGCTCCATATCAAGTCGCACGGTCAGCAATGCCCCTGGCATTCTGGCTTGCCTTTTAGGTGCTCAAGCATCCTGACTGGCAGGCTGGTCTAAACTTCTTCTGCCAGTTCCATGACACACATCCCCAATTTTACTAGGTAATCCAGCATCTTGTCAGCCTTTCTGTTGGGATGTTCTCTTGTTGGGAACGTATTCCACCTCACATTCATCCAACCTTTCAGGTCTCCTGCTATTATGGTCATCACTTTGGATGGCACTTCCACTAAGAATTCCCAAAAAATAAGGTTTTTGTGGAGCTTTGGTGGGGTTTAGACTGCTACCATTGTATGCTCTTGCCAGTTTTTCTGTTTGTAGCTGTCACTATCAAGATCCTTCTGGTGTAAGTTTCTTTCACAAATTACAGGTATATTTTCTTGTCCATTGTGACAATTGCCACATAGTCCATCCAGAGGGCTTGGTAACCTAATTGGAAGGACCATGGGTGGTTTTTTGCATTGCAGTTTGAGCTCAGCACCATTTCCTTTTGGTAACCAGCTTGCATTTCTGAAATAAAGATTAGGTCAATATTAATAGTTTTTAAATGGTGCATCTTCCTCCTCCTTGTTTGTATGCTCACCATCCCCTGAGCATTTGTGGCCACTATCCTCATTTCTGGCTGCCTGACCCATAGATATATGGTTTAGCATTGTCTGGGTTGTGGATAGAGTCACGTGCTGAGGTCTGGTTGGTAGATGGTGATGGCATCAATAGTTGGCGCGGTGTATTATTCAGTTTTTGGGTTAAATGATTGAGACTGAGATTATATTCCTGGGTATCCTGTGTACTGGGAATTTGGTCACCATCCCCATCTTTATATTGATGGATAGTAGGGATGGTTTTATGATTGGGTCTGGGTGCCTCTTGTCCCCTGCTGGCAGAGCGGTGGATTCCCCCTCATCCATCATTAAGATTCTCACCCCTACATTCGATTTAGTGGCAGAACTCAATTTTTTAGTTGGTGATTGTCAGGCCAACTTTGCCAATTTTGTTGCATCTGCTGATTTTTTTTCTAGTCACCTCAGATTTGTTTGCCAATGACTTCCAATTTGATTTATTATTCGCTTTCAGCTTGTCAGGCTTTAATTTTGATTTGCTGGCTTCCTGTGTCCATACTTTCTTGGAAGAATTCTTTGGGTCCACCTTCTGCCATCTTTCCTTCTCACAGAGCATCCAATCCGCTTGAGTTTGACGTTGTTCTGCTAGTCTGGGGTCAGTTCCCTCATCCATTGCATAATATTTGGGGTTCAGATTTATAAATGGCTCATCATTCAATTTGGGCTGCTTTGCTACTTCTCATTCCCATGCTTCTCTATATGCCAGGTCCAACTCTTGTTGTTGGCATTTCATGTATGCTACCTCTGTTAGGTTGCACAGAATCCATTCTCTGGCTTTTTAGCGGAGGAAAGTCTTGGTACCAACCTTGGTGATCCCCCAATGGGGTCATATTCATACTTCCAAGTAGTTTTGCTTTTATGGTGGTGGCATTGAGCCATTGTGTGGCCAGTCTGGTAACAGAACTGGCACACTTGTTTGGCATCTTCCTGTTTGATTTATACTACCTTGTCAAGGCCGGGCAGGTGGATGAAATGGGGTAGGGCAATTTTGTTCAGCTTCATTCAAGGTGCCAGTTTGTACAGCGCTTCCACTGTCCAGGATTGGAGGCACTTCATGATGTAATTGCCACTGGCTTGTCAGAATTTTTGTACTTCCCCATAGTACAATAATCCAGTCCAGATTGCTTCATGCACCCACTCCCATTCATAATTGGTAGAGAGATTCTGGAAGGTTACCCACCTTGCAGTTTGGTTGTCATATCTGGTCAGCTCCATTTGCAGATAAATCCCCTTGTATTTGATGCCAATTTTGAGGAGTTTCTTGCAGTCTAATTTGCCTGAAATTGCTATATCTATATATCCTCATTTGGGTACCCAGTGGTGATCAAAGTCCTCTCCAACTAGGTCTTCATTGAGTTCCTGATAAAACAACATTATCAAGCCAGACCATTCCTCCTCCTCCACTAGCTGCAGGTGGATTCGGATAGCATCCTTTAGGTACAATTTTGGTGCCTGGCAGTCTGCAAAGCCCCACTGATCAACTGAAAGATGTACTCAATGTGGCTCCCTGCTCCATTTCAGGTGTTGTCATCGGTATGCGCTGCACTTTTCTAAAGGATTTGTTTTTGCACTTGGTTTGGACACTTTGGTGGGGGTCTTCCCTTTCAAAATCTAGCTTATCAATTTATTTGAGGCTGAACCCATAGTTGAGGAACGCTTTGATCTGATAAATGCCGATACTTCAGTGGCTGATATTTTTAGCCATTTACACTATGATCTCAAGGCTCTGCCACTTGAGGGCATCCATCAGCGAGAACCCCAGTCAGTACCACTTGAGGGCAGATTCCAGGCCGCATGTTAGGTGGAGGTATTTTTGAAGGACCTCCAGCAATAACCAAGCTATGTTGGCACCAGTCTCTTACTGTGATGCTATTTCAGCCCCTATCTGTAAATACTCATGCCATGGTTGCTGGAACTCCTGCCTCACTCCATTGGAATGCTTCAGAGGGGGTGAAACCTTTGGCAGCATATGGGGCCACTAGCATGAGTTCTGGGAAGGATTGCTTCCAATCCTGGATGGTTTTGATGCAGATCCCCGCTTTGAGCCATTCTCAGCCCAAGTCTGGGGTCATGACCCCTTTCATCGCCATTGCCACCTGTGATGAAATCTTGTGTTCCATTCATGGTTGGGCTGACTCAGGGGTGAACCCCGCTGCATCCTAGTCTGCAGCTACAGTGATTGTTGTGGCATTGTGCCAGATTTTCCAATTTTTGATCAGAAATGGTCAGCCTCTAAGGGTTTCATAAATTGGTTTAGTCACCCCCAGCTCCACCCATTCACGCACTAGATCCATACTGGCCCCCGCTCAGAACCAGTATTTCAAATCCATCAGTGTGAATCTGTTGGCAGACCAGTTGATGGCCTCTTCCAGCAACCAATCCTGGAAAGGTCCCCACTCCATTGCTTTTTTCTTTGTCCAGCCCACTTTCATCAGGTCCAATGCAGTGGCTGGTGGGATTTGGGTGTACAACCAGTGTAGGGCCTTGGTGGCCTTGAACCCAGCTGTGATCCATGGTAGTGCCTCCTCTGGAAAGAACTTGGTATTATATTATTCCAGTGCCATGTCTACTGGAATGGTGTGTTGGTCCCATTCAAGGGCAGTCAAGTCATTTGGGAACTATTTTGCATATTTGGCTAATTCTGTTGGGTTGAGGCCCAAGCTCCTGATGGCTTGGGCATATCATGCTGTAATGCCTGCCTTGTTATACTCCACCATGTTTAAAAGGTCGATGCCAGCATCCATCCAGGCCTTTGCATCCACCGTTTTAAATCTTCGCAGATTGTGGCCTCAATCACCTTGTTTTCCACAGGGATTTTCATCCATTCCAGGGCATCTTCAGTCCAAAAATCATGATGCTTTTAATAGTACCGCCATGTTGATTGAGATTTGGGTATCAAGCCAGCGTTTGGCCGCTCCTGTGGAAAACTTGTGGTCTCACCACATAGCTGTGATGGCTGGTTTGATACTTTTGGAGACCCACTGAGTCACCGTAGAGTATGGGAACTGGAAGGCCTCCCATTGTTTGACTTTGCAGATAGTCACGCCTTGACGCGCCAACATGTCTGACTGAATCAGGGTATATTTCACTGGGGCCCTGGCCACTGACTTGACCGCTGTCAGTGTTTTGGCCCCTTCTGGCAGTACTTTTAGTTTTTTTGACAAATTTTCATGAGTGTCTGATTCCTCAGATTTGGTCCCTGACAAAGCTTCACCCCCATTGGGGTTAGTCCCTAATAGGTCATATTGGTTCAGTGATTGGCTTTGTGCTAATCTAATCCCCTCTGACAGTTTAAAATTGTTAGGGTTTGTTCCCAATGGTCCATCTGGGATCAGCTGTTGATTCTTGGTCGAGCTAGGCCCCCCTGTCAACATGAATTCATCAGGTATTGTGCCTGATGGTGTATCAGGGATCATGCCCAACAATTTGCTCAGGTCACTGGATTGATCTTGGTTGGGGACCATTATCCCCCCAAACTGGGCCTTATCAGAACTGGTACCTGACTTCTTCTTTACTCAAATACTCTGAGCAGATTCAGTAAGTTTCTCCATGTCAGTAGAAAACTTTTTATGTTTTTGCTCTGTTGGTTTGAGCTGCTGATTTTTGTCAATTGAATCCAAATCAGTTTTGGATCCAACCAATACTTCATCTGGGTTTTTTGTTTCTTTTCACAAAAATTTTCTTACCCTGTGAGGCCCCAATCCTCTCTACTGGTTGAAGTTCAGTGGGGAATTTTCCTGATACCACTGTTCTCAGTGTCAGGCCTCACTGCCCAAAGGTGTCTCTTGTCATCTGGTTGTCAGCAGCTACCAATCCTAGGTAGTCAGCCCCATTATCTACACTAGTTGCAAGGTCACCATAACCCTTTGATGTGTTCATGCGTTTTGTCATTATTTGTGTCACCAAATTGTTACTCAACATACACAGGTTGTATTGCCCTTCCCCATTATTAGTTGTGTGGGGGCTTGGGCCAGCGGGAAGTTCATTTGATGTTATGTCATCTTAGCATCCTTCATATTTTTATTGTTATTTGATATTGGCGCAGGCAAGTTTTCCATTTCTATGTGCTGCGCACAAATGGGTAGATTGACTTCCATACGCTTGGGTGATTGGCTGTGGATCACTGCTTTATAATTGTAGTGCGCACTGGCAGCTGTTTGCTCTCTCAATTCTTGTTCAGTTCACTTTTTGATTTAAAAAGTGATGTTTGTGAGAGAGAAAAAATTAATGCCAGACCACAACAGCAGTTAGAATTGAGAATTATCCCTTATTATAGTATTTCTAAAATGGAGTAATTGCCTAGCAAAGAGATATTTAAAGAAGTTAAAATTAACCAATTTCCTCCTCAAAATTTACTACAAATGCAACCTGACGTTCAAGCCTATAAAATAGGCCCTAAATTTAGCCTTTTTGCACCAAACTCCTATAACTTAAATTATTTTGGCATGCTTACCAACTATGACATATATGAATTCCTTAAGCATAATAAGCAAATTACTACATATTTTTTAAATTATCTATTTTCACAATTGCAGCATATATAATCATCAGACTTAAACAAGTTTGGAGTACTATTTATGACTATTATAAATAAGAATTGAGTAGATTTCATCTCTCAATTCTGTGTATTTCAGCGGTTTTTGCTCAATAAAATCTATCTTTGAATAACCATTCAATTATCTTATTTTATTTGGGATAAATTACACTATGAAGAACCTAATCTCTCTAAACCAAGATACTGAACTTAGTCACTTGATGGAATCCTAACTATCTCTTTCTTGGGGTCAGGGAGCTCTGTTAGGGTTGAGTATCTTATTAACTCTTCTACATGGATTAATTCAACCCCAACATAGTAGTACGCGGACATTTAGAGCCTTCTATGGGGTGCTTTCAGGGTTGTGGACTATTACTTGGTTGGTTTTACCCAACACTTTTATCCACTACTGGAAAGAACCTTTTCTTTAAAATTAAGGTACTTGAAACATCACCCAATATATTGAAGGTCCATTAGGTCCAGATGTCCAATAGGTCTGGCTGATTCAGTAGACCAGGATGGTCCGGAAGGTCTTTCTTATGCCAATTAGTTCAGCTAATATTATGGTTACATTAGGCCCTTTGGGGCCAGGGCCCAGAAGGACCCATATTTAAGTATTTCTTATAATTAAGTCCAATTGGTTAATTTGAACAGAGGCATGTATTCTAAACCTCACCAATTCTGTGAGGAGAGTGTCTCTAACTCTCCATGAATAGGCTACTAATAAAATAATATTAAATCTACCTAAAATGGTGCCAACTTATCTTCATAGTATGCAAACAAACTCCAGAAACCCCCCAGGAGGAGATAACCCATGAGGGTGGCAAAAGGTAATATGTAATAGGTAAATATATAAAAACAGCCCTTTTATTCAAAGGGAAGAAGACCAATAGAGAGATTGGCTGGGGCAAAACTAAGGATAAATTGTGAATTTGGGCCTTGCTCAATTTTTGGGCTTGGAAACAACCCTGGCTAATAGAACAGGGCTACCACTCATGATATTTTTTATAGCTAAGTTTTCACAAACTTGAAACTTTGATACCAATTGAATGCTGTCATTATTTTGTAGTGTAAATTTTTATAAATGAATCTAATCCACTTATAAAAATGTAATAAATGGTCATTGCACATAATGCATAATGTCCAACTCCGTTGTTGTAATGTCTGGGACCACATCACACAATAACTGGTGACTAACTTGAGCCTGCTTTACTTTAACCCAGTGTTTATCAAGGGTATATCCAAGATCAGGGGGAGTGGCAATTTTGATTCCTCTGGCTGGATCATCTCTCCTTATCTTTGCAATCCACTCCCACAATTATGTCATTTAACAAAGACAGAAACAAGCCAGGAGGTCAGATGTAGTAGAGCTTAATTGATTGGCAATAAGGTTATAGGTATGGAGCTTAAGTATTGGAAATAGTATTTTAAGTTTCTTAAAGCTTAAAGCTGCCCCTCACATAATATACTACCCTCTTGTTTAGTTATGCCAGATAGTTCTGAGATGATATGATTAGTGGTCATTTTCTATATTATGGCATTGCAGTTGTCCTGTACTAATGAGGTATCAGAGCTATAAAAAACCTAGAAAAGAGGTGTGCAACTTATAAGATAAGGAGAATTGTTGTAGTATCTCTTGGTGGTGAATCTCCAAGATATTAACCAAGTGGTAGATTTCAGGGTGTACAAATTGACATAGAATTGGTCAGTTTGGGTGATATATACTTCTGAGGTTATTACAATGAGGATTTGCAGAGTTAAAATTGTTAGATGAAATAGTTTAATCTAGATTCTGAGGGTCCAATCTCTTGGGAATAAACTACCCATAAGTTTTGACTAATTGTCTCAGATGCATCAGAAGGTTGGATGTGGTAGTTATTTAACTCTAAAAATAACAACAATATCTACAAAGTATCTTGAAATTGATTGAAGTTTTTTTATAGGTATTTGGTCATAACTTTCATTAGAATTTACCCAATATAAGATACTGGTGATATTTTCAAGGGGTTACTAGCTGTATTATTGTTGCTTTTATTGGGAAACTTTAATTTCACTGGTAACCTTTGAGAGTAATTTGGCAGGGAGTACCACTTTTTGTTGTCAGAATGATGAGGTCTAAAGGGGAATGGTTTTCCAAAGTATACTTTGATGAGATTGCAGGGAGAGAAGAAGGAGATCACACTTAAATCAATATTAGTTGATACCCAATAAACTATATTGTCTAAAGAGGGTGATGATACTTTAAAGTCAACTAATTTTTTTAATTTTAAATTAGATAATATTCAGTGGTAGCATAAATAAGAAGCTGTTTATTTCTTGGCAAATGGCAATATTTTTACTTCTTTGAGGAAATTTGTATTTAGTCATGATATTGGCTTTCTGGTCTATAAAGATTACTTATTGGACTTTTCATTAGACCCTTATTTTGGTTTAAAATTAGAATTGAAAGGGGCTGAATTAGTTGATAAATTGGTTTGGATGAACAAGCTTCAACATATAACCAACCATTATGATTTCTCTTTCATAGTTCTTACTCTCAGATCACTCTGTATATTATATATATAAGTTTAAGAAATAAAACATTCTTATCCTAACTTGGGATGGCAAAATATAACTTGTTGTTCCCAAGTGGAAGTCCCATTATAACAGAGGGATAATTTATATTATATAGAGAATAGCAGTGACTACTTAAAAACTAAACCTATAATTTAAAGGAAAACTTAAAGTAGTCATATTCCTTTAAAGGACAGTATACCACCAGTACTTGGACATGAAAGTAATGATAAAAAGAGTCAATCAGATATTGGTATTTCTGTTTTATGACTATAGGTTTATCATTATGCAGCTAGAATCAAACAAGTTGATGTAGTTTTAAAAGGATTTGTTTTGCAATACAACCTTAGTAAAATAAGCAAAAATATGGGACTAGTACTATTAGAAAGTATATGTTTAATGAAGGTTGTATTATATAATAAATTTTATTAACTACTAAGTCCTAACTAATGACCTTAGTCATATTTTTCTACCCACTCCTTGGACTTATATATGTTTATTTAATCATAATAAATGTAGTATTATTTTTTAAGAGCTTTTAGATTTACTGCTTGCACATAATTTCAAAAATGTAGTAGAAATAAAGTCAATTTTACTACAATCATACTTTTTAAGCAATTAACTACTTAATTTTACCAAAAATTTCCAAGTCTGGTTAATACTTAGAATTTCAGTAATCCTAATCAGGTCAGGATTTTTTCTGACATAAGCCTTCAACTTACTAAATGCATAAAAATATATCATAAGTAAAAGATATGCTAAAACTTACTTAAAACTTTCTTACAAAAATATTAATTTGTTCGGAAAGTAATCTCATTTTTTATGAAAAACATCTTTCATTTTCATAAAAAAAACAAAATTACTTTCCGAACAACCTAATAGCTCTAGATTAATTTTATTTTGCTATCGATAAAATTTTAAAACTGGAATTACTATTCTTTGTAATTAATATAAAAATATCTACTCAGAGCTATATGTATTTTAGAACTTTGGGATCACTATAGGCATCAATCTTTTACTTGCATTAGACTATATAAAGATAAAAAATATAATATAATTATCTTATTTAGTAATTTAAATCTTACTTTTATTAGTTTAACCTTATGACTTAACCCTTTTTTAAAAGAAACTTTATCTACTGATAAGGTTAAGCTATCTTAGCATAAGCAGAAGTTTCTATGAAAACAAGAATATTCTATGTAGTTTTATTATTGGTTTTAACTGAAAAGAAACTTATAAGCTAAAATATATCAGTCAGAGACATAGGAACATTATTAGATAACTGCCTTATAAAAGTAATATAGATCTTTCCTGATAAGACTTATAAATAGTTGAAAATTTGATAGTAGCATAGCTTTTAATACCTTTTTGGCCCACCACTATATAAATCCGTCCTTAACCATTAATATGTGCTAAAGAGAAGAGTGTAGTTAACTAAATTATAGCTAAAATAATTTTAATGGTAGATATATATACAAACCCATGTAATTAATCTTAAGAAACTTAAAAAAATAATTATCAAAGTCAGATTTGGCTTTTTTGTTGATTTATGTGAAAAATCATTAAAATATAATAAACTAAAGCTACATGGCAGAAACAGGGAATAACTTATAATGCAATGATACACTGGCTGATTCTATTTAATGCCTTTGTTTTAAGCTGCATTAAGATACTGATGTTTAACATAAAATACACTAGCAACAGAAAAAGTAAATTGTATAGGACAGTTAAACTCTAACTCAAGTTATCTGATGGTTTCAAAAAGTTTAAAATTCAATATAAGCTTATACTCTTTATATTATTGAGATGATGCATGAATAGTGCATTATTAAAACATATACGTTTTAATGTTTATAGAGCTAATAATTGTCACCAGTCAAACTTTTATAAGCATATACCATTATTCACAAATGCTGCATCATGTGATGTATTCATATGGTTGTTAAGCACAAGTGAAAACTATCTTTCTAAAAGGCTTATAATTTTAATATAGTTCAACTAGATTATATCTGCCTCGCAAAAGCGATTATTAAAAACTAAAACATAGTGCAGATTTACACCGGAGTTGTAAGTGACTAGTATCTAGGTTCATTATAGATTTATAGAATATAAGGCCTTTATAGAGCATGAAAATCAGCTAATTGGATTATAATTCTAAAAAAGATTATAATTAAAAATCTAAAATCATTACAATCTGTCTTTAAACAAAATATAGTTATCCCATTTTTAAAACATAAAATAGTATTTTGATTGAGGTTGGTTGCTAACTGAATTACAAATATTACTGCTATATTCTAAAAATCTATTAGGTTGACTTTGGACATTAAATGTAGCATCTTGATCCTATATATGTGTATATTGCTTCATACGTTTCCAAATAAATTGACTAACTTAAATTTAAATGAACATTTATTTAATGAATAATCTTTATACTTTGCTGTTTACTCAAAACAGTATACAGCATAACATTTTGAATTCTATAGTACAATTATTTGTAAAGTCAATATATAAAGGCATGTTGGGACCATCTAGTACTAAAAAAATATATAAAGGCATGTTATTGACCAGTTAAGAGTACATGATAAACTGTTAGTAGCAAGCTAGCTTGTTTTATGTAAAATAACCTTTGTTCCTGATGCCAAATGAAGGTAAACTAAATAATCAAGTATTTTATTATCGCGTACTTAAGCTCCTTTAAATATTCAACACTTTTTATTTGATTTAGAAATTAAGTTTCAGATTATAAAGTATGAAAAAGGCTATCAACGTATATGAGGGATGCTAGTAAAAGTTAACTAAAATAAATAGATACTAAAGACAAGTAATCTAGCGTAATGATAAGGAAAGATGAATAGCAAAATAAAAAGCAAGAAAATATTGCGATTTTAAACATTTTCATATGTTAAGGGCACGATCAATAGTGACAGTTCCCAGCGAAGCGAGGGTAGGGGGTGGTGTCACGTATACGAGCAGCATAAGTCAAGAACTGAACAAGGCGCTCCAAGCCCAAACCAAAACCGCCGTGAGGTGCGCCACCAAATCGACGCAGATCAAGATACCATTGATGACTTTCTAAAAGTTCAGGCCCAATATCGGAAAGACTTTTGGCAAGAAGGTCCTCGTTATCTTCACGAAGACTCCCGCCTGCCAATTCCCCAACCCTTGGGATCAGTAAATCAAAGCACGCCACCGTCGGCCTTTCAGAGGCCGAATCCAGCTTCATATAGAAGGGCTTAATGGATTTGGGGTAATGAGTTACAAAAACAGGCCCTCCAAGCAGCTTGGTTAAATATTGCTCGTGCTCGCTCTGCAAGGGCCGCCCCCAATCCAGAGAAAATTCAAAAGCAACTTTTGATTCTGCAACTTCTGCCTTTAGAAGCTCCACCGCTTGAGAATACGTCATCCTTGCGAAGGGCTTGAGCAGCGAAAGAATATCAGACGGTACAGAGTTCTCGGTTTTGCCGTTCGAATCTGCCAGCAGTTGAATGTCATCTTCGCACGACTGTAACACCTTTTCTGTAGCCTTGGAAACCAGGTATTCCGTTAGATCAAGGAGTGGGGCCAAATCACGAACGAAGGCAACTTCGGCTTCAAGCATCCAAAACTCAGCCAAGTGCCTCCCGGTAACAGAAGTCTCAGCACGGAAGGCGGGCCCTAGAGTATAGACACGAGAGATGGCATTAGCGGCCATCTCAAGATGTAGCTGCCCAGACACCGTCAAAAAACAAGGGGCTTTAAAAAAGTCCTTGTCACCGGCTTTGACTTGAAAAACTTCGCCACCCCCTCGCAGTCATGCGACGTCAGCACTGGGGTATGAATCTGTGTAAAGCCCTGCTCCTATCAAGTCAGGTAGGCCGCATAATATTCTTACCCGTAGAATCGCTTGCAAGGCTGCTTCGGTCTCAGAACGAATCCTCAACAAGGCGCCCATGCTGCGCGTGCGAGCTCGCAGATGCCCATGCTCCCGGAGAAATCCAACCCCGTGCGCCTTTTTTTGGAGCGGATAGGTCTAGCCTTTCTATAAGCTGCTAGTGAAAATACGCTTTACCTCTCCCGAGCATTCTTTGATAAGCAAGAAGGCGTTAGAATGAATCTCAATTTGGCCTTGAATTAAGGGATGTGGTTGAACCTTGCCCTCCACACGAATACTGCATCCCGTCGTAAGTCTACGTAATGATCAGCAACGTAACTATGACCCGAATTTTTTCAAATCCTAAGCTAGGCACTTCCCCTTAAATTGAATATCTTTAAAAAGATTCAGTATAATTACAAACCCAAAAACGCTTTTTACGGAACTAATTTGGATTCTATAAAGGCATGCCATCTAAATGAGATCAAATGTTGATAACTTCAAAACTTTGCTGTTCTAGATATTGAACTTAATGACATATCAGATCAATAGATAGACCATTGCGTTAAGGAATCACACCTTCTTGAAAACGATTCAAGTTGTTGAACTTCTAATTACAATTTTTTCTACTCATTGCACTCTTCACTAAAATCAAATTCAACTTTAAATTTTTATTATCTTTAAAATCCCGGCGAAACGTTTTTGCCTAAAAAATCAATCTGAAAACAAATTCTGGTATAATAAATATAAACTTATTTCCTGCCAAATCAATTGCAGTTTTTTACAACACTAAACAATTTTATGAGTGAGCTTTGAGACATAGTACTAACCCGTACAAAACAAACATATAAGAAGAAGAGCAAAGTGAAGTGTCGGACCGCATTGAACTTGAGTAGCAAACAACTCCGAAAACATTCTCAGACGTTTCACTGTTGCGACTTTAAATTAAAAATAAATTCACCCGGACTAAGCATTTTTTGTCTAAATAGCGCCATAATAATTTATACAGAGAGCAAAAAATCAGTCGCTTTTTAAATTTAGTATTAAAATTAGATGAGGATATGCGATCAAAACATAAGTCTGCTTCAACGCAACCATCCTAATAAAGCATAAACATATGTTTAAAAAGCTTCACGATTTCCAACACGTATATAATTAATGAGTTCATTTTTCAAACGTGAATCACTCAACCTTAAACGAACCGTCACACCTACCACCACTTGTAACCATAAAAGCAATAAACCCACTTACTTCTTTATAAGTTCAGGATCGATACTCTCCAAGCCATTCAACACGACCTGCAGAGGGGAAGTGGTAGTCCCATCGCTCAAGTGAATAAATACCCACCTTTGGGACCATCTAGTACTAAAAAAAATAAATACCCACCTCTTTTGCCGGCGGCATGAAGTGATCCATCCTTCAATAGTAACTTGATCCCCTACCGAGGATTCTTCAGCTATAATGCGCAAGGTTTTTGGGAGGGTGGTGAGGCATTTATCCTGTCTTGCCTCGATTACCGGTGCATTTAAGTTAGAGGCCGATCTCAGCCCTGTGATTTGATTAGATAAACTGGGAATCCTTGGAAGGGCGCGACGAAGCGTGCGTGCGTAAGCCAAAGGTTTTACACTCAAGGTTCGCCAACCGGAAAACTTGTTCTGCATCTCTTCTTTAGTGAAAGGTTACTACTTGGAAGTTTGGCTAGAGTGGTCTGGTATCCAATAAATGGTTATCGATAAATTGGATTTTTAGACGCTTCCTATTAAGCAGTTCTTTATTTGGATTAAGCTTAAATTGCGGTGGCTGAAAGCATCGACAAGTTAATCTATATATATAAATGAATGTCTGTCTGTGTGTTTGTGTATGTATGTCCCGAATGCATTCCTATACCATTCATCCAATTGTGATGAAACTTTGGTGAGTTGTTGTGTGCATGCCTGAGAAGGTTTATGAATTTTAAAAAGTATTATTTTAATAGTAAAATAAAAAGTTTTATATGTAACAAATGAAAATTTTATATGTTTTTAATGGAAATCGGTACATTGTTACGGCCGAGAAATTTGATATTCGGTTGCTTCGATAGTTTAAATGGTTTTGGCGAACGGTTGGTGGTTTTGGGTTGATTAAGCTTAACAGTTTTAATAAAGAAGTTAGTGATTGGTTGATTCGATAATTCAATTGGTTTTGGTAAGTGGTTGGTGATTTTGGTTGTTTCGATACATTTAGTTTTGGTTTACAAAGCGGTTAGTGATTGATTGATTTTTAATATAATGGTTTTAGCTAAGTGGTTTAATGGTTTAGCTAATTTGATAAATTTAATTGGGTATGGCTGAATGGTTGGTAAATTTATATTGATTCTGTATAATTTGATTCTTAATTTTATCGATAACTGTCTACAAATATAAAAAATATAAGATTATCAGATAAACTTTAAGCCCACAAACAAATCTGTGTTAAACTTGGTATCAACAAGAATTAACCTAAAATTTTATTTACAAAAGAATCAGTATGTTAATTTGTTTATATAGATGCATTATCTCGATCAAATAACCAAAAATCACCAAACTTGGCACAAGTATTTTATAAAGTTTGGGAACGGAATGTTAATATGTAATTATTTAATATAATCATATAAATTATAAATATTAGTTCTTTATAAGGTCTAGAACATATATTTCTAATGGTAATTATATAGCAATTTGGCTGGGTATTTTCATATTCATTTAATTTGATTTTTTCATAGGTTTTGATAAGGGGTTGGTAGTTTTTGGCTGTTTTGTAAGTTCAATAATTGGTATTTGCTGAGTGGTGGTTTATTTTTTGGTTTATTCGATAGGCTCAATAGTTTCAGGTAAGTAATTGATATTTAGTTAATATGGCAGGCTTAATAGATTTTAGCTAAGTGGTTGAAGGTTGAAATTTTTAATAGGTTTAATAGTTTCTGAACTTATTGATAGCTATCTACCAATATAAAAGCTAAAATAAATTAGAGTCTGATTGATTTGATAGGTTTATTTTATTTGGCCGAGTGGTTGATGGCTCTTGGTCGAATCGATAGGATACAGTTTAGCTTTGGGGATGATTAGTTATTGGTTGATTTGATTAGTTCAGTTAGTTTTAGCTGAGTGGTTGGTGGTTTTGGTTGCTTCGATTGAGCAATTAGATTTAGCCGAGTAGTTATTGCTTAACGATATATAAAATCTATATTAATCAATTCAAATCACCTGAAATTCTATAGACACCGTGGCGAAGCATGGGTAACTCCGCTAGTCTACTTAAAAAAATTTCATTCACTGACTGACTTGCTGACTGACTGACTGATATCTGAAACCTTCGAGTTTGATAGGGTCAATCTATTTGGGTGAGTGGGTGAGAATTGGCGAATCTTATTGAATCTGAAATTATCGAGCCTGATGGGTTCAATCTGTTTGGGCGAGTGGGTGAAGATTGACAAATATCATTGAACTAGCAGAATACCCGTGCTTTGCAACGGAGTTTCATGTTGTACACAATGAAAATGTTAGTTTAATTAATAAAGTTCAATTATAGTAGGTTTCTTATAAATAAATAGATGTTGCCCACAACTTTGTTTGCGCGGTTTTTAAATTAATGTGATAATATTAGTATGAGTACCCGACATGCATTGCAATGCCACTCAAAGATAGAAAGTGTTTGTGTTTTAATTCTGTTTATTGAAGCGCTTTTGGATACACAATATTTTTTAGTTTTCCATCTGGTGTATACATGAATAAATCAGAAGTTTTCCTACATGTGAGCAGGCCACATACAGCTGTCCATGTGAGAAGCATGGATTTTTCAAATTTAGTCCACACACTTGTAGCGATTGTCCCTGTACTTTGTTGATGGTCATTGCAAATGCGAGTCGCACTGGAAACTGCAAACGTCTGAATTCAAATGGCATATCTGTTGGAATCATTGGGATGCGTGGCAACAGTACATCTTCTTTAAATTTTCCATTTAAGATTGTAACTTCAATGATATTGTTCATCATCTTTTTCACTGAAAGCCTGGTACCATTGCAAAGCTGTGGTGGATTGATGTTTCGGAGAAAAATGATAGGCACACCAATTTTCAATGTTAAAACATGCGGCGGCATACCTGGCAAATCAAGTGAATTCAAGAATTCAGTTGGATAATTGACAACTTCATCTTGATTCATTACAGTATCAATGGACTTATATGTTGTCACTTCACCTGGTATTTCATTTTGAATGCTGAAATTGATAGCATTGACATCATTGTTTTTGGCTGCTAGTATAGCATGTGAACTTAGCCACTGATAATTTTTGTAATTCTGTTTAATATTTGGGAAAACTTTGTGAATCAATTCATCTGTGGTTGCTGTGATTTTACAGAAGTTTGTTGGCAATGTGATACATTGTGTGGATAAGTATCTGAAATAGAGCTTGTAAGATTTGATTACAGACAGACAGAATTGACAGTGAGTTTAAGAAAAGTATATAAAAATGACCACTAACCACTTAACAAAACCATTTACAATATCAAATCAACTAAATATCTAACTGCTCAGCTGTAACTATATACTGACTACCATTGAAAATATATAGGATTCTTATTTGATACATATAAAACTTTTTTTGAATATGAAAATTAAAATTTTTGATGGATTATTATATTGTTATTGAAAATATATAAGTGTGCCAAATTTAAGAATTTTTATTGATAATAAGTGTCTGAAATAGAGCTTTTAAGATTTAATTATAGACAGATAGACATAATTGACAGTGAGTTTAAGAAAAGTGTATAAAAAGTGATTATGCCAGGATTCAAACAACTGACCTTTTATAGAGTTGAAGTTTAGAGCCAAAAGCTGAGCTGATTATGCTAGATTTTTTAAAACTCCATACTTTATTAAATAAATTTAAGGGAAAGTAAGAGGGATGGGTGGAATACAGGAAATTTGGCCGAGGGTAAAAAAGACTGGGGATTTAGGCCACTAGAGTTCTAGCACCTCTGACCATTGCTGATCAGTGATTGCTATCACTAGTCACAGTTCTAGCAGCAGGCTTATAGGCCATACTATTCTCAGATGATTAGTAGCTTCATTGCATGCAATGAGCAATCTGGTAGAGAAAACCAAACGTGTGGCCTTATAACACCTGGGGATTGTGCACAAGAATTTTGAGATCTGGCAGAGCTGATCAGAGATAATCCAAATGGTCTTCAATACCAAACCTCTGTAATGGGGGCGCTCGTTGCTCATAACCTTGGTGACAAGCACACAGTGAATTACCCATACACAATAATGGTAAATGAAGGCTCGTAGTTGGATCAGAGCTGTTCTCAGAGTTTTTGTAAAGAACAGGTCCTGCAATGGATGTATACCTGGAGGTGAATGATCACCTGATAGGATGTATTGCATTGTGGACCAGTATTTTTTGAACACAGCACATTCATAATAGTGATGTGCTATGTCTGCTTCTGGTTCAGTGCATATGGGGCATTCTTTGTGCTGGTAATCTAGCCCACTGTGCTTGCCCTATTTGAATACCCAATTAAGGATCCACCATGTTACCAACTGCTGTTTGGCCATAACCAAGTAGGAGTTCAGGCCTGAAATCAACTCCTTCATTGGGTAGTTGGTGTCATAGCCTTCAGTAGTCCAGTCATTAAGAATTTGTGGGTGGGTGATCAGATTGTGCCCCAGTTTCAGGATCAGATCCCCATATTCTATCCATATCAATTTGTACCTAATTCTGATCAACTTGGTTGCATATTCATTGGTAATTCAGTTACGTTTCTCTCAGCTTGTTGCAGTAATCATTGCATAATTACATGCTTCAACATCCCTTTGAATTTGGTCAGCCTCTCGGTCCAATTTTGAAATGACCACCCACCCTGACGCATGGCCCAAAAGCAGAGTCACCAGTAGTGTGGGGCTCCTTTTTGTGAGGTTATCTTCAAGTGGTTCACCATCCATTCATGTAACAACCAGGGGGAGACTGGCTCTTGGAGGACTTAAGCTCTTACCCAGTTCATGCCCCATGCTAGAGTTGGGCAGCGCATGTGCATCTGTGTTAGCTTCAGAAATGACTTCCCCCATATGCGCTGGGCATGAGATTCAAAGTCCAGTAGGCCCATGCCTCCTTCATTCTTTAGTTTTGACAGGGCTTCCGTGGAATTGGTGCCACCTTCACCTTGAATCACAGGAAAGTTCAGAGAATTGACCTGATTCTCTTCTCTAGGTTTGGGCTCATTGGCAGCATATGAGCAACATACCATAGCTTTGAGAAGATGAAGATGTTTATTGCCTGCACTTTCTCCTTGAGGCATAGTCTGGCACTTTTTCAGCATGACATTTGGAATGATAAGCTTGTCAATACTTCCTATTTGGTCTCCAGTACAGATGGTCCCTTGTCATTAAAGAGTATCCCAAGGTATCAGATTGTCAGAGAGTTCATGATTGCCATTATGTCAGTTGGTGGGCTGAAGTTTGGGTTGCTGACCCTCATCAATGAGGTTTTTACCAGATTTATTTTTGCATTTGATGCAAGCTGTTAGAGGTTTAATAGTTTCTTGGTGCCCTGGAGGTCAGTTGAGGAGCTTATTCCTACAACTGTATTGTCCACAAATGCTAACATCTTCAGTATCATTTGGTTAGAGTGGACTAAACCCCAAAGCTTCATTTCTGCTGCCACCAGTAGAATGTTAGCTGCAAAGTTGAAGAGTATCAGTGATATGGGGTCTCCTTGGCAGAGACCTTGCCTGACAGAGATTTCATTGGTTGCACCATCCATGACCATAATCTTCATTACCAGACCTGAGTATAGCGTTGTTATCCATGCCTGAAACATGTTGGGGATACTGACTGCCTTTGGTGCCTCATGTAAGAATGACCACACTACTCGGTCATATGCCTTTTCCATGTCAAGGATCATAAGGTATCCTTGTTTGGTGCCCCTCATAACCTGGAGTATGTTCTGGACTGAACCTATTCTGTCCTATATACTACAGCCTTTAATGAAACCATGTTGGGCCCTATGGAGCGTGCATGGTGCTGTTGCCATCAGCTGATTAGATAGTATGCACATGAGCAGTTTATAATCAGTGTTTGATAGCACAATCAGGTGCCAGTTCCAAAGTTTCCATTTGAGGCCTTTTTTGTACAGAAGTACAATTTGGGTCTCATGTCCTCCTGGAACTTGTTTTCCATGGGTCAAACAGTGGTTAAAGAGGGCTTTGAGCTCTGGTGCAATGCGGTCTCAGAATATGCTGTATATTTCTGCACACATATTTTTGGGGCCTGGTGCTTTAATTCTTAGTGACTCCTTTAGCACCCTCTAAACTTCATCAATAGAGATTTTGGCAGATAGCTTGGTGACATCTTCTGGCATACAGCCACCCATTGCTGGCTTGGCCAGGTCAATAAGGGTTTTTGTCACCAATTTGCTCATTTCTCACTGTCAGAAGAGATCGCCATAAAAAAGCTCAACTTCACACTTGATCATTTCAGGGTCTGTTACTTCTCCATCTTCTGTATCCACTTTCCATACTCTAGCCTTAGTTTGGATTTCCTTGAGGTGTTTAAGGCCCTCTTTGGTCATCATCCCCACTAAGCTCTGATATCAGTAAGTTGCATTGGTCCATCTCTATGAGTCTTGTTTCATCATTATAGCCCAATATTTTTGTGCAATGTTCAGTACTCACTCCATCAGTTCTTGCTGTCCTGGTGGGTGCACCTCAGGCTTTCTAATTTAGACTTCAGTTGCTTCATGGCAGCTGTTCACTTGTAGAAGGTCACTTTTTCAAACTTCATACTATTGTGTTTCATCTTCATTTTGATCTGGGTCCATCTTTCTAGCAGGTATAGCTCCGGGTGGTTGTCCAGATGTGCTATTAGCTGATCCAGTCCCACATCTACCATTCAGCACCAATCCCCATTCCACAATGTGGCTGTTGCCAATTGTCACTCGTAGTTCCTTGGAGGTTCATCAAGGTCAATCTCTATCCGGATGACCATGTGGTCACTTTCAGCATTTATGCTAACCTTGCTGTTGGACATCATCAGCCTGAGGTCCAATGATATGAGGATGTAGTATAACCATGATCCTGACAGTGGGATCCAGTGGCATCATATGTCCACCGCATTAGATTGGCTGGGTCATCATCCTCTTCATAAATCATTAGGCACATCCCCAATTCAACTAGATAATTGAGCATCTTGTCAGCTTTACTGTTGGGGCGTTCTCTCATCAGGTATGTATCCTGACTCACATTCGTCCAGCAGTTCAGGTCGCCTGCTATTATGATCATCACTTTGGATGGTACTTTCACTAAGAAATCCCAAAAAATACAGTTTTTGTGGAGCTTTGGTGGAGCGTAGACTGCTACCGCCCATATGCTCCTGCCAGTTTCTCTGTTTGTAGCCATCACTATCAAGATCCTACCAGCGTGAGTTTCTTCCACAAATTACAGGTCTATATTCTTGTCCATTGAAATTATTGCCATGTGGTCCATCTATAGGGCTTGGTAGCCTATCTGGCGGGACCACAGATGGTTTTTCACATTGCAGTTTGAGCTTGGCACCATTTCTTTTTGGTTACCAGCTTGTGTTTCTGAAATAAAAATTAGGTCAATATTATTATTAGTCTTTAAGTGGTGCATTTTCCTTCTCCTCATTTGTATGCTCACCATCCCCCAAGCATTTGTAGTTGCTATCCTCATTTCCAGCTTCCCGACTCACAGGTATGAGGTTTAGTGTTGTCTGAGTTGTGAATTGAGTCACATACAGAGGTCAGGTTGGTCATTGTTGGTGGTTCAATGGTTGATGAGGTGCAATATTTGGTTTTTGGGGTTGGTTGGCTGGGACTGGGATTATATTCTTGGGCATCCTGTGCACTGGGAATTCAGTTGCCATCTCCATCTCCCTGTTGATGGTTAATGGGGACAATTTTATGATTGGGTCCAGATGCCCCTTGTTTTCTTCAGGTAGACCAGCGGATTTGCCCTCATCCATCGGCCAGATTTGCACCCCTTCATTTAATTTATCAGCAGAACTCAATTTTTTTGTCAGCGATTGCCCAGCTGATTTTGTCAATCTCAATTTTCCTGCAAATTTTTCTCTGGTCACCTTGGGCTCATTCACCAATGACTTCCAGTTTATTTTTTTACTTTTTTTCATCTTATCAGGCTTCAATTTTGACTTGTTGAAATCCTGTAGCCACCCATGCTTGGAAGACCTCTTTGGGTTCACCTTCTGCCATCTCTCCTCCTCCCAGACCATCTATTCTGCTTGGGTTGGACGTTTCTCTGCTGGTCCTGGGCTGGTTCCCTCATCCATTGCATAAGATTTGGGGTTCAGATTTATAACCAGTTCATCATCTGCTTCAGGTCAATTTGCCATTTCCCATTCCCACACCTCTCTGTATGCCAGGTCTAATTCTTGTCGTTGGCATTTCATATCCACTATCTCTGTTAAGTTTCACGGGATCCATTCTCTGGCTTTTGGGTGGAGAAGGGTCTTGGTGCCCACCTTAGTAATTCCCCCAATGGGGTTATATTTGTACTCCCAAGTAGTTTTACCTTTACAATGGTGGCATTGAACTATAGTGTGGCTGGTCTTATAGCAGAACTGGCACACTTGTTTGGCATCCTCCTGTTAAACATACACTACCCTATCAAGGCCAGGCAGGTGGATGAAGCTGGGTAGAGCAATCTTATTTGGTTTCATCAAGGGGCCAGTTCATACAGCACTTCCACTGTCTGAGGGCGGAGGCACTTTGTGATTTAATCTCCACCAGCTTGGCGGAATTTGCATACTTCCCCATAGTATGACAACCTGGTCCAGATCACTTTGTGCACCCACTCCCATTTGCAGTTGGTGGGAAGGTTCTAGAAGGTAACCCACCTTGCCATTTGGTTGGCATATCTGGTCAGCTCTGTTCACAGATAAATCCCCTTATACTTGATGCTAATTTCAAGGAGCTTCTTGCAGTCCAAATTGCCTGGGATTGCTATATCTATATAGCCCCATTTGGGGACCCAGTGATGATTGAAGTCCCTTCCAGCTAGAACTTCATCTAGTTTCTGGTAAATTGACAGAATTAAATCATACCATTCTTCCTTCTCCACTAGTTGTAGGTGGATTTGGATAGTGTCTTTAAGGTATGATTTTGGTGCCTGGCAATCTGTAAAGCCCCCACTGATCAATTGATGGATGTATTTAATGTGGCTCTCTGCTCCATTCCAGGTGTTGTCCTCAGTATGCGCTGCCGCTGCGCTGTATGATTTTGATTTTGTGCTTGGTTTGGGTACTTTGGCGGGGGTCTTTCCTTTCAGAATCCAACTTACTGATTCATCGAGGCTAAAACCCCAGCTGAGGAACGCTTTGAGTTGGTGACTGTTGATACCACAGCGGTTGATACTTTTAGCCATTTGTGCTCCAATCTCCAGGCTCTGCCACTCTAGGGCATCTGCTGGTGAGAACCCCAGTTAGTACCATTTGAGAGCGGGTTCCAGGCTGCATGTTGGGTGGAGGTATTGTTGGAGGACCTCCAGCGTAATCAAGCTATGCTGACACCAGTCCCTTACAGTAATACTATTCCAGCCCCAATCTGTGAATACCCGTGCCATGTCCACCAAAACCCCCGCTTCATACTATTAAAACACTTCTGAGGGGGTGAAGCCTTTGGCAACATATGGGGCAGCTATCATCAGTTCCAGGAAGGATTGCTTTCAATCCCAGATAGTTTTGATGTGGATCCCCGCTTTGAGCCATTCTCAGCCCAAGTCTGGGGTTGTGACCCCTTTCATCACTGTTGCTGCCTGTGGCAAGATCTTGTGCTCCATCCATGGTTGGGCTGATTTGGGGGTGAACCCCGCCACATCCCAGTCTGCATCCTCAGCGAGTGTTGTGGCGTCATGCCAGATTTTCCACTTTGCAATTGGAAATGGGTGGCCTCTGAGGGTTTTGTGAATCAGCTTGGTCACCTCCAGTTCTGCCCATTCACGCACTAGGTCCATACTGACCCCTGCTCAAAACCAGTATTTCATCTCCATTGGTGTGAATCTGTTGGCTGACCAGTTGATGGCCTCTTTTGGCAACCAATCCCAAAAGGGGTCCCCATTCCACTGCCTTTTCCTTTGTCCAGCCTGCTTTCATCAGGTCTGATGCAGTGGCAGGTGGAATATGGGTATACAACCAGTGTAAGGCCTCAGTTGCCTTGAACCTGGCCATGATCCACAGTAGTGCTTCCTCTGGGAAGAAAGTAGTGTTGTACTATTCCACACCATGTTCACCAGAATGGAGTGTCTGGCCCATTCAAGGGCTGTAGATGCATTTGGGAAACGTCTAGCATATTCAGCTAAATTTGTTTTGCTGCCCAAGCTCCCAATGGCTTGGGCATAACATGCCATAATGCCCACTTTATTGTATTCCATTGCATTTAATAGGTTAATGCCAGCCTCCATCCAGGCTTTTGCATCCACCAGTTTTAAATCTTCACGGATGGCAGCCTCTATCATCTCATATTCCACAGGGATTTTTATCCACTTTAGGGAATCTTTGGTTCAAACTTGGGATGCCTTGAATTGTACTGCCATATTGATTGAGATTTGGGTGTCGAGCCAGCGTTTGGCCACTCCAGCAGAAAATTTATGGTTGCGCCATATAGCCACGATGGCTGGCTTGATTCCTTTAGAGACCCACTGAGTCGCCATAGAGTATGGAAACTGGAAGGCCTCCCATTGTTTGACCTTGCAGGTGGACACACCTTGACATGCTAACATATCCAACTGGATCAGTGTAAATTTAACTGGGCCCTGGCCATCAACTTGACTGCTGTTAGGGTTTCCACCCCTTCCAGTAATACTTTAAGTTTTTTTGTTGATCCCTCTCAGGTGTCCGATCCCTCAGATTCAGTCCCTGATATAGAGTCACCCCCACTTTGGTTGGTCCTCAATGGATCAGCTTGGTTCAGTGATTGGATATTCAGGATCAGCCATTGATATATTGTCGAGCTATGGCCCCCTGTCAGAATGCCTTCATTGGGGATTGTGCTTGATTGTATATTGGGTGTTCTTCCTGATGAGTTACTCATGCTACCAAATTGATTTTGGTTGGGGACCATTTGCCCCCCTCCAACTGGGCTGTTTTGGGATTGGCGTCCAACTTGTTCTTCACCCAAATACCCTGAGCTGATTTGGTAAGTTTCTCCATGTCAGAAGAAAGCTTTTATTGCTTGACTCCATTGGTTTGAATTGTCAATTTTTGTTATTCAAATCTGAGTCAGTTTTGGATCCTACCAATACCTCATCCAGGTTTTTTGCATTATCAGCAAGAATTTTCTCACCCTGTGAGGCCCCAGTCCCCCTGCTGATTGAGGTTCACTGGGGATATACCTGACTCTGCTGTTCTCAGCATTGGGCCTTGCTCCCAGAAGGTTGTGCTTGTCATCTGGGTGTCAGTGGGCATCAATCCTAGGGAGTTGACCCTATCATTTGCACTATTCATTAGGGCTCCATGACCCATCAACATGTTCATTTATTTCATTGTCATTCATGTTGCCAGTTTGTTACTTGGCACATATATGGTGGAATGCCCAGCCTTGTTTCTAGTTATGTCAGGGCTTGGGCCAGCAGGAAGGTCAGCAGATGGTTTGTCCATCTCAGCAACCTTGGTATTTGTAACAAAACTCACTAATTGGCATGGGCAAGTTGTCCATTTCTATGTGCTGCGCACAGACAGGTGGCTAGACTTCCATATGCTTGGTTGGTTGGCCTTTGTTCACTGCTCTATAAAATTGCAGTGCGTTATGGCAGTTGATTACTCTCTCAATTCTTATTCAATTCACTTTTTGTTATAAAGTGATATTTGTGAGAGAGAGGAGAGCTGATTATGCTAGAGGAGGTATTTTTAAAATCAATTGGACTTTTGATTCAAAGTCTTGATTCAAATTAACTTACTAATTGGCCAAATGACCACTAACCACTTAACAAAACTATATAAAATATAAAATATCAAATCAAACAAATTTAAACTGCTCAGCTGTAACAATATAGCGAATACCATCGAAGTATATATAGGATTTTCACTTGTTACATATAAAACTTTTTATTTTACTATTAAAATAATATTTTTTAAAATTCATAAACCTTCTCAGGCATGCGGCATGCACACAACTCACCAAAGTTTCATCACAATTGGATGAATGGTATAGGAATGCATTCGGGACATATATACACACATACATTCATTTTTATATATAGAAGGGTGGTTAGCCGAGCAGGTAAAACTGCTTCCACCCTGTGCAGGTTTTGAGTTCGAAACCTGTACTGGCTAGAAAAATTCTCGGTGTGGTATATTTGTCCTAAGGTCGACCCACCTCGAATATTTATATATATATATATATAGATAATTCACCAAATTGCTCACCTGAAGCTAATCGAGTCTGATAAGTTTAATCTATTTGGGTGAGTGGGTGAGAATTGGCAAATAAGATCAAATCTGAAACTATCGAGTATGATAGGTTCAATCTATTTGGGTGAGTTGGTGAGAATTGGCGAATATTATCTAATGATTCACCAATTTGCTCATCTGAAGCTAATCAAGTCTGATAAGTTTAATTTATTTGGGTGAGTGGGTGAGAATTGGCAAAAATTATCTAATAATTCACCAAATTGCTCACCTGAAACTCAACAAAAATCAGTATTAGAGTTTAAGTAGATTAAGTAGTTAGAATAATCAGCTCACCAGCCACGAGGGCAACAGCGGAGCTGTTAGTCTGAGTAGCTGAGAGTAGTGCTGGCACAGCTTATAGGCTACAATGTGAGCTTATCATCTGATGAACTTAAAATCCTGTAGCGAAGCATGGGTATCTGGATGTTAGGTTTATAAATTTTAAAAATCTGCCTAATTTGGTTCACCTAATTAATAAAATACTTTTGGCAAGTTAAGTAGAAGTTGATTTAGTAGTTTGGAAGATATGTCACTTGCTCAATGATTTTAAGTATAAAGAGATGTTTCGGGTAGCAGGTTGGTGTTATTTGATTGATTCGATAGGTTTTTTTGTTTGGCCGAGTGGTTGATGGCTTTTGTTTGAATCGATAGGACACAGTTTAGCTTTGAGGGGTGATTAGTTATTGGTTGTTTTGATAATTTCAGTTAGGTTTGCCTAAGTGGTTGGTGGTTTTTGGTTGATTCGATTGAGCAATTGGATTTGGCTGAATGGTTTTGTTTGTCTATAATATAAAATCTAAATTTATAGATTGAAAACCTTTAATTTTATAGACACCGTAGCGAAGCACGGGTAAACGGCTAGTATATTATGTTTTTATCTTATTCAGTGATGTATTACAAAGATCTATGAGCGTTTTTTGACTATAATTTAAAGTAGCTGATGCTATCAAACAGGTTACCGATTTACCAATATTTGCTAAATCGTTGATTTAACCATTCGAGATTTATTCAATTTAAAAAGTTTTTCACCACTCGCTGTGGTATCTGTTTGTGGTAGAATCTTGCGATTGAATTTTAATCACCTTCCAGACTAGCTAGAGCTTTGAAATTTGTCACACTTATGTAGCTCCCATGACAATACAATAATCCATTGAAAAATTTTTGAAACGTTTTTTAAAACGTTGTTAATTGCTTTTCTTTAACTCACAATCTTGTTTGTCCTAGAATCATGCATCCTTCATTTAACACAATTCCTGACATAACCTATTGATGAAATTTTGCACAGTTACTAAGGTTGGCTGACAATACAATATTCCACCATAAATTTTTACTTTCATAGTGAAATAAAAAGGTTTATATATAAGAAATGAAAAATTAAATATATTTTTATGGTAATTGGTATATTATTACAGCTGAGCAGTTTGATATTCAGTTATTCTTTAGTTTAAATAGTTTTGCCAAGCAGTCAGTGGTCATTTGGCTATTATCAAGGCAATCATTTTATTTAAGGTGTGTCAACTTCAAGAAAAATCACATTGTTTAGAGGTATAAGCTGGCAAAAATTCAGAAAAGCAAGGCTTAAATGCCTAGAATAGCCTTTTGTTCTCTAAATTATTATTATCCTGAGTTCCACCAATTAACCTAGAATATTTAAAGCTCTGAAAACCCCTATAAACAGATATAAAAATCCCTCATTAGTTACTCAATAAAAGAGCAGATTATAGAGTTCAAGTTTCCTTTGCATTGCTACCTCATTTAAACTGAAGTTTACATTGCATTTATTTTATTATAGTTAGTAAAAATCTTTTTTTTTTGGGTACTTACTTCATTAAATCACCCAGGATAACTGACAACTACCAGATCACCAAACCAGAGCATCCTGATATTTACTCTGCCATCCCAGCAACCTGTTATAGAATCTGCTACCTCCATGACAGATTGTTGATCATGCTAGAAAACTGCAAATGCCTTCCATAGCCAGACTGTGACTCTGATGCTGATGTGACTTTATATATGGCAAACCCTAAAAATTAAAAATGGCTAAATTGATAAATGGAGTCTTACAACTCCTGGGAAGAGGACTACAATATGAGCAACTAACTTTGACTTTGCAAGGTACCCAGCCTTCTCACAGATGCAGCAAGGATATCATGTTTACATGACTTAATTGAGGATACTAACTGCTAAGATAAAGCTAGATGTCAGAAGTACAAAAAGGTCAAGCTGCAGGACCTCCCTGACCTAAAGCACAACTTGGACAGATGCTGGGTGCAGGCCAGATATACCCAGGTTGATCCAGGTGAAGGGTGTGACACCTAACTCTATATTACAGAATTGGCATTAAAATGGACTAGTTACCTTATTAACAATGGTGGTTTGGTTTAGCTACTTGGAGAATGGGGGTTTAAAACCATTCAATTTACACTGTTTACAAATTGGGATGGCTCATCTTACAATTGATCAATCAAGTTTGTTTAATCTCAAACTACAGTACCCTGGTCAATGGTGGGGTGCACCAATCTGGTACATATATCTTCTCCCATTCACCCTTTAACTGTACAGAAGAAGAAGCCAAAAATGTGTAGGTTAATGAGCAGTTAGCTAAAGGTGCAATGTTTCAGCGTACCTCCCCAGTATGCTCCTCACTTCTCTTTGTGAAAAAGTCAGAGGATACCTTACACCCATGTGTAGACTATGGTAATCTCAACAACATCACAGTACCAGACTTTTATCCCATCCCATTGGATTCTAAGATTTCTCACTATCTGGATAAGGCAAAAGTCTTCTACAAACTGGTCTACTTAAATACATTCAATCAGATCTGGATTAAGAAAGTCCAGGAGTGCCTAACCACATTACACACAAAAAAGTAATTTTTCAGTTTTGAGTTATACTCTTTGGGCTGAAAAATGCGCCATATATCTTTCAACATCATATAGATGTAGCTTTGAGGGACCTGCTAGGTGTGTGCAGTGGCTTACATGGATGATATCATGGGGTTTTTACCCAATTATGAGTCCCATGTTATAAACTTGAGGCAAGTGGCGGAGAGTTTGAGGGCTGCCAACCTTACACTAAAAATCAGTAAATTGTGAGCTCTTTAAGTCCCAGGTCACTTTTCTGGGCAATGTCATGTTTGACCAAGGCCACTTGATAACTCCAGACAAGGAGAAGGCAATTTGTGAGTGGCCTACCCCAACTTCAGTTAAGGAATTGAGGAGTTTTTTGGGGATGAGTAAATCCTTAAGAAATCCACACCAAATCTTTTGAGGTGGTAACGCCCCTATATGCAAGTGGAGAAAAAGTGATCCAGTGGTCCCCAACTTTGCAGGATGCCTTTTAAGCGGCAAGGTGCACTCTGTTGTCCACATTTGTCCTTTGCCATATAACTTCAGAAAAAGAGTTCATTGTGGCTACTGATGCCTCCAACTTTGCCATAGTGGTGGCCTATTACAAGTAGGCAAAGATAGAATTTAGCATCTGGTGGAATATTTTTCCAGAAAGATGTCCCTGCCTGAGTTAAACTAAGCCATATATGACAAAGTGATATTAGTAATAATTGAGGCGCTGATTTATTGTCATCATCATTTGCATGGCTTATCCCAACCCTTACGCATACATACAGATCACCGTGCTTTGTTGTACTACCATGCACCTCATGTTTTGACCCCATGGCAAACCCACTGCCATGAGACCTTAGCCCAATTTGTGTTTATCAATAAGTTTACTAAGGGCAAGGAGAATGGTTTGGCGGATGCTTTGAGCTGCAACCATGCACTAGCTCTCAATCCTAAGGAGGTAGAGGTGCATAATACCCACTTGAAGATTCCACCAGGTAAGATTGTGTCTTAACTTCCCTCTCCCTTGGCCCACGGGCCAGCACTTACTCCTATGGAAAATGTAGAGTAATATGGTATGTTGAGAAAGATAGTACTCTTACAGCCTTTGTCAGCTGAATATACTATGGTCCTTGCCAAGAGCACATTGAATCAGGAGGACATTACCGGGGGTTACCATGTGAAGGATGTGATAGTGTGCTTTCATGGATGTCTATGGGTTCCCGCCAGACCACTTTGCCTGGAAATCATCTGGGGCCATCATGATGAATCACTGTTGGTTATCCTGGGAAGGTAAAAACTCTGGAGCTAATTTGCTGCACTTACAATCGGAAGGAGTTAGCTTAGCAGGTGGCAGGTATTGTAAAGAGTGCCTGATCTGCAACCAAATGAAACGGAATCACCAGTCACTTGTAGTGTTGTTTGTATCAGTTCAAAAGGCTGACGGGCCTTGGACTTTCTTAATGGTGGATTTTATTGTGGAATTGCCTGTATCTTATGGCTACAACGCCATCATGGTAGTGGTAAACCATTTTACAAAGTTCACCCACTTTATTCCCTGCAGAACCATGGTAACTGCGGATGAGATGGCTAGGCTTTTTGTCACTCATGTGTTTGCTCTTCATGGGGTCCTCCAAGAAATAATTAGCAATCATGGACCCCAGTTTACCTCCATCTTTTGGGAAGAGTTGTGTAAGATCATTCAGATTCACCCCTGCCATTCAATTGCCTATCACCCCCTATCAGATGGGCAGACTGAACGAGTGAACCAGTGCCTAGAACAGTTCTTATGGTGTTACACCACAGCAGATCATTCAGATTGGGTTTACCATCTCCTCATGGCCCAATTCAGCTATAACAACGCCCAATATGAATCAATTGGTGTTCCCCCTTCTTTGTCAGCTATGACTTCAATCCTACCTTCAAAATGGAGCCCAGTTGTGAATCCAAGGTAAAAACTGTAACGGATTAGGAGGCACCTGATCCATACATTGTTTTGGATCAGATGGCGTTCAATCTGAATGTGGCCCTGATCCAAAAAACATCAAACCTGGGAAGGTCTGGATTTTGGTAAATTTGCCATCCCAAAACCATATTGCATTTGTGGTATGACGTCAGTTTATGCATGGCATGGATGGTGATCCGGGGGTTGGCGAATCTTTGCAAACAATGTGTTGGACGGTGCTCAAAAGAGCTTAACAAAGAAGAAGATTATACTAGCAGGGCACTATTTAGGGGAGGATTTCATGACCCTGAAGGGCGGTTGCATATTATATGAGGAAAAGCAAAAATTAAATAAAGAAAAAATTGCTTGGAATAAAATATTAAATTAAATAAAAAATAGTGGATCAGATTGGAACTATGAGCTCAACCAGTGAGCTTGGTGTGGCGTTGGCGTCATTATCAGCCCTTTTCTGGTCCCAGACTCTGCTGCTGATGTTCAGCGTCTTGAGCACAGTGGTATGAGAATACATGGCAATGACAAGGCATGGCAGTCAGGTTTGGGGATGGGCTTCTGCAGGCCTGTCCTTAGTATGGTCAGTAACATGGCTTTTACTGCCCAATTCATTCATTGCATACTGGCGCAAACCCGTCCGTTACATTAGATGCAACTCAAACACTTTTCTGTCAGTTTTGTGGGGGCCCCAAGAAGAGGTGCTGGCTCTGGGAGGGGAGGAATGGTACCGCCATGTGTTAATGGTGGTGATGGTGAGCTTCTCATTAACTTTTGTAATAAGAGATGTGGTTTGAGTGTGTGTGCAAGACCCATAAAGATAGATGAATGCCAGGGAGGTCTTACATCTCTGAAAGGTCAGGCTGCTTTGCCAATGGAAGCTTTGGAGAAGATTAACCAAGTGGTGTCATGGATCCGTTTTCAGGCGCGGTTGGCTCAAGCAATGGGTGGGGAGACCCCCTTCTTGTTGCAGGTTTCCCAAATTGTGGGGGCACTATCCCCAGAACTGGCTGGGTGGGTGTAAGAGTTTATTGAGGAGCAAGCTCACCTTCCAGGATCCATAGATGAGTGTGTCAATTGGATTGTCCAGGCTGCCTGTCTGGATGAGGTGCAGGATGAAGCGTGTTCAGCTCTATTGATGGTATCTCAGGGCCAAGGATCAGTTGAAGAATATGGGCGAATTTCCACCCATTGGTAAAATCAGCAAGAGTCTCAGATTCAAAATTATCATGAATGTTTAGACAGGGGCTGCAAGAGGATATGCTAGCTGTCATGGTGGCTGCTAACGTACAAAGTTCATTGGCGGAGAAATTGCATGAGTGGTGCAGGTGGAGAAACAATTGGCCTTGGTGCATAATTGGCAAGATAATTCTATGTCCCTAAGAAGGGGCCAGTCACCTGTAGTGGCCAGCAGAAATCAAGGAGGCTGGCAGGGATCACCCTAGAACTTTGAAAATATCCATTGGGATTCTTCCAGGGAAACGGTGAGGAGTCAGGAAGAACAGGCCAGAGACCTGGGAAGAGTTATAGTCCCAGACCTACCTTATCAGCAAAATTGCAATCTGAGAATGCTTCAAACAGTAAATATACTTCTTTTCTTTATCCTATGTTATTTATTCCAGTGGAGTTATACTCAAATAATTGGACAGAGAAGGTGCTGGACCTGGTGGATACAGGGGCTGAGGAAAATTATGTGGAGTTTTCCTTAGTGGAACGTTTGAAGTTGGAGATGAAGAGAGGTTCTGAGGTAGTGTTCGCCAATGTGTCAAGAAGAACCACATTGTGGCAGTTGAGTCCTTGGTTGTCATTCAGCAGGACCCATTTTGGTTGAAAGAGGGTTTCTGTGCAATCAGGAATCTAGCCCATCCTGTGGTACTGGGGATGCAGTGATGGCATTGTTTCCAGCCCCAGATCGGATTACCACATAACATGATTACCTTGACACCGCAGATTGAGCATCAGATGATGTGGAAGATGGAGGTTGGGGGTAATTTCCTGAGCGGTTGCAGGAGATTGGGTGGGATTCATAAGGTAGAGTTACCATCTGAATATAGCGACTTTGTTGACATATTTGGTCTTATTAGAAACTCATCTTTATCCCCTACAGGTTCTTTTTCATATTCTTTTCAGTTAAAGGAGGGGGCGGAGCTCCCCAGTGGATGCCTGGTATATGCTCTTAATGAATGGGCCAGAGAAGCATTGGAGAGCCATGTGGAATTGATGTTGGACAAAGGTTTAATTGAGCTTTCTATGTCTCTGGTTGTGTCTCCTGTATTGCTGGTGCTGAAAGCAAGTGGCAAATTACGCCCATGTGTGGATTTCTGACATTTGCATGCGGTCACTAAGCCTGATCCATATCCGATGACCTTGTTGGAAAATATTCTCAATGGTTACTGGATGCACAATGTTTACAAAACTTGACCACATAGATGCATTTAATCAGATACCAGTGAGGCCAGAGCACCAGCAGTAAATGGCGTTTAAGTGCCACCTAGGAGTTTACCAATATTGTGTGATGCCATTTTGGCTGAGGAATGCCCCGGCGGTGTTCCAGCAGATGATTGACCATGTCCTTGGAGGAATGATCAGTCAATGCTGTGCTGCTTATATGGACAATATCCTAGTATTTTTGGGGTCCCAGAAGGAACATGTATGAGATTTCCAGGAAGTTCTGGGGCAATTGGCCAGATGGGTTCAAGGTTGAAGTCTTCCAAGTGCAAATTCAACTGAAGTTCAATAATGTTCCTTGGAAATGTGGTTTTCTGAAATGGATTGGGAGTATGTCCAGATAAGCTATGGACAGTGCGGGCATGAAAGGCCCCCACGGATCAGATGGGGGTGCGGAGTTTTTTTGGGAACATTGAACTTACTTTTTCAGTTTGAAGAATCTTTCCCAGACGGCCTTACCACTCACACGTTTAACCCAGGATGTCTTGTTCATATGGGGAAGGGAAGAAGCACAGGCATTTGAGTTACTGAAGGGTAAGTTACTTACCACGCCTGTACTGGCCCATTTAAACTCTGATGCCATTTGTGGTAGAAACAGACGCCTTGAATTATGCTGTGGGGGCGGTGTTGCTTCAGGAAGGGGAAGACGGGTTGGAACACCCCATGTGTTACTTCAGCTGTAAGCTGCTCCTCACAGAAACAAACTACCCAATATATGATAAGGAACTTTGGCAGTGATAGTGGCCTTGCGGAAATAATCAACAACACCTGCTCTATGAATGGCATACTTTTTGTTATTCAGATGGATCACAAAGCATTGAAGTACTATTGCATACCCAGAAAGATGAACCAGTGGCAGGCTAGATGGCATGTGGAGCTGGTCCATTATGATTTCTAGGTGGAGTACAGGCCAGAAGCATCATATGTCCTAGCAGATTAGTTGAGTTGAGATGGGGACTTCATGTATGAGAAGGAGGAATTGGAGGAGTTTAATACGGCTACAATGTTTTTACCAGACCAATTTGTGATGTTGGAAGTTGGGGTAATTGTGTTGGGGAAGGAAGTCCACCGGAAGCAGAGGAGAGCGGTTTTTGCCCAGAGAATAGAGGCTGAGATGACAGAGGGACGGCCACACAGGTACCATGCAGATTTCATGAAGAAGGGTGGGGTGCTATACCATAATTCGCACCTATGGGTGCCCAAACCATTGCTATGATGGGAGATAATCTTGGTTTCCCATGATCATCCATTGGCGGATCATCTGGGAGTGGAGAAGATGGTAAAATTGGTGCAGTAGGAGTATTTGTGGCCAGGCCTTCATGGGGATGTCAAGAAGTATGTGTGTAAGTGTTTGGTATGCATAAGGTCAAAGCCCTCAAGAAAACTGCCATTGGGTAAGTTGAATCCATTGCTGATACCATGAGCCCCTTGGAGCTCAATTAGTGTCGATTTTTAATGGGACTTCTGAAGGTTCAGGGGAAGGATGCATTTAGGGTTGTTGTGGATAGAATACCAAGTATGCTGAGTTCTTCCCATGCACTGGGAGTTTTTCAGCAAAGGACGTGGTGAGGATTTTCATTGATGAGGTGTTCTCCAGCATGGCTTACCTGAGGAATTCATTTCATACTGAGGTCCACAATTTGTTTCAAAATTCTGGTCAAGTTTTCTGGGGAATTTGGAGATCAGGCCTGGACGGTCCTTGGCTTACCATCATCAATCCAATGGACAAATGGAGAGGGTGAATCAGATACTGGAGCAGTATCTTTGGTATTACATGTCTGATTGACAGGATGACTGGGTCTTGTGGGTCCATATGGACCAGTTCGCCTGTAACAATCATTTTCAGTCCTCAACGGGGATGTCACCATTTTTTGCAAATCATGGACTCAACCCCAGATCAAATGGGGGATACATGGGCAGGGTGTGTCAGGGGGCAGATGAGATGGCGCATACCATGTAAGATATTGGGAAGAAGTTATGGGGAAGTCTGGAGCAGGCAGTAGCTTGGCAGAAGCAACAGGAAGATTGACGAAGGGTGCCAGATCCAACGTTTGAGCCTGGGGACTGGGTATTGGTGGCGGCTAAGAATTGTGCTGTCCCAGTCAAGAGTCATAAGCAGGGTCATAAGCTTTTGGGCCTATACCAGATCATCCAAGCCATTAATTGGGTAGCCTTTGAGTTAAGTTTTCCAATAGGTTCTGGAGACCATCCAGTGATTCACACATCCTAGCTACAAGCATTTAGGGAAATGGGTCTGGAGCATCCAGGACCTCTAAGCCCTAGGGAAGGCGAAGCTCCAGAATACAAAGTGGAATGGATACTGGATGCAAAATTCATGAGGGGCTGGAAACAACTGCTGGTGAAGTGGAAAGGCTATCTGGTAGAGGAGGCAATGTGGCAAATGAAGGAGGACTGTGTAAGGTGCCCAGAGAAGGTCTGGGAGTTTTTGGTCTTCACAGGGGGGTGATGTAACGGATCAGGAGGCACCTGATCCATACATTGTTTTGGATTGGATGGCGTTCAATCTGAATGTGGCCCTGATTCAAAAAACATTAAACTTGGGAAGGTCATAATTAGGTAAATTCACCATCCTAACCTGGATTGCATTTACAGTATGATGTCAGGCTTACTCACAGTGTGGATGGTGATCCAGTGGGATGGTGAATCTTCACAAACAATGTGTTGGACAGTACTCAGAAGAGCTTAATTGAGAAGAAGTTTATACTAGCAGGGCACTATCTAGGGGAGGATGTCATGACCCTTAAAGCAGTTGTGTCTTCTATGAGGACAAACGAAAATTAAATAAAGAAAACTTGCTCAGAAGAAAAATATTAATTTTATTTAAAAATAGTGGATTGGATCGGAACTATGAGCTCAACCAGTGAGCTCAGTGTGGCGTTGGCGTCATTCTCGGCCATTTTCTGGTCCCAGACCTTGCTGCTGATGTGTAGCGTCTTGGGCACAGTGATATGAGAATACATGGCAACAATGAGGCATGGCATTCAGATTCAGGGATGGGCTTCTGCAGGCCTGTCTTTAGTATGGTCAGTAACATGGCTTTTACTGCCCAATTTGTTTGTTGTGTACTGGTGTGAACCTACCCATTATGGAAACTGTGGTGGACTTTGTGAAGACAATAAAAAAAGTGCACTAGGGAGTGAACACCAGTTTGGAAGCATATGCAAGCTTACAATGAGAACACTGATGGTAAGAGATGAGTTGGTCCAGCGTACAAGGAAGGAGATCTCATGATACTGGATGCTAAAATCATCCTAATCAAGCACCCATGAAAAAAAATGGGACTGAAGAGGATTGGGCCTTACCACGTTGTCAGAAAGGTGGGTCACACCTCATACCAGTTGGATCGCCCCCCTCGTTTCCAATATTTTCAGTCTTCCATGAAAGCAAGCATATATTGTCTGAGAGCCCCCCACTAGAGACTCCTGAGGCTTATCTTGTGGATGGGGCGCTGGAGTGGGAAATGGAGGAAATTGTAACCTCCCATTAGATAAGAAGAAGACTTGAGTATCATGTATCCTGGAAGGGATTTGATGCAGCAGAGAACAGTTAGGTCCCAGTGAATGACTGCGCCCATGCTTAAGATCTAATTGAAGCATTCTACAAGCGTTTCCTTGAGGCTGCAGTATTTAAGTCCAAGAAATACATCGCTGCCATGAAGTTGGCCCCTGCCCACATAAAGTTTTCCTTGGAAAATGCCCCTGGAGGGGGGGGTGAAGCCCAAAAAGGAGGAGAGGGTAATGTCATTTTTACATGACTTAATTGAGGGAACTAACTGCCAAGATAAAGCTGGACGTCAGGAGTCCAAAAAGGTCAATCTGCAGGACCTCTATGACCTAAAACACACCTTGGACCAACGCTGGGTGCAGGCCAGATATGCCCAGGTTGATCCAGGTGAAGTGTGTAATTTCCAGCTCTATGTTATGGCATTGGCATTAAAACGAACTAGTTACCTTATTGATAACGACAGTTTAATTTGGGTACTCAGAGAATGGGGATTTGAAACCCATTCAATTTACACCACTTACAAATTTGGACAGCTCAGCTTACAATTGATCACTCAAGTTTGTTTGATTTTGAGCTACAATGCCCTAGCCAATGGTAAGGTGCACCAATTGGTTTTTTAGGCTTGAAACCACTTTCCACAATTAATGACTTACCTCCACTTGCTTAAAGTATGGTTCTTGAGACCAACTTTCCTCATTAGTCATTATTCTTTAATAAAATACCCCCATTTTTTACGTTTTTTTTAAAACTATGTTTACTAGTGCAAGCCTGTGCATGAACCTCCCTGGGAAGTCTTTAACAACGCTGGCTGTTCTATTTTCACTAAAGTATCTACAAGATCAAGTGCACCGTTGAGACCCCTTGGTTTATTTAAACTGTGGCACCCAAACCATCCAGCACTAATCTTTGCTTGGCTATGGGCGATCCCATGGGGACCACCTGTAAGTCCCAGGGAATGTCCTCTGGGCATCGATCAGGCCATTTTTCCATTCCCTATCAAGAAGGTACCAAAGAGGATGGTCATACCCCTTGTTACTCAGGGCAATCTCGCTCACGTGGTAGATGAACGCTGGGTAACAGCCTTTCACTTTGGATCCCACTTCTGGTACCCACACTCACCTTGGCAGAACTGTTATGAGGAATCAGTGAAATCTGCACCAAGATTGCTGAAATGAAATCAATCACAACTAATTTGAGCGGCAATCAGCCTGATGCTCAGATTTCAAATGGTTGAAAAGGTATGAAGACCAATCTATCAGTCAGAATACCTGACAGTTGCAATTTGGCTAACATGACAATCAAAAAAATCTCCCCCCTCTCAAATCTTTAGGGCATCACCCCAATGGGTAGTTAATAGCATCAGACACCATCAACGAGGTTTTGAAGCTTCCTGCTGGCAAATTGGGCATTGTGCCTGATGCAATGCCACTGACTGAACGAATGGCCCAGTGACCAAGCATGGGTGGGTTGGGCGTTCAAAACCTGTTCCCAACCAAATGGGTCCACCCATATGTGGGGTGGTCTTGGGGGATTCCCACCGCTCATCGGGCCAAATGCCATCATGCCAACTGTTGGAAATGTAGCTGAGCATTAGTTTGGATGTTTGAGGTCAAACTGACAGAGACTCAGCCCACTGCCAAATTTTGTGATGTCAGTTCCCGGGGAATTAACCCACCCATTCCCAAATAATTCGCCGCTTAGGTCAAACTTGTGGGACCCAATCCTGGCTTCTTTTCCCTCAAATTTGATGACTATTTAATCAGGTGCATTGTACTGAGAAAATGTTGGTTGATTCTTCTTCCTTAAATTTTAGATTATAAAAACCTTCCCCAAAATTAAGTTTTTATATGTTGAAAATTAAGCTCCCTTCCAGTTCCATATTCGTCATGCCAGCAGCAGTGCCTCTGGCATTCTGGTTTACCATTTGGGTGCTCTGGCATCTGGACTGGCAGGCCAGTATAATTATTACTCGCTGTTCACCTGACACCACCCAAGTGTTCCTATTTAATTTTTCCAACTACTCTACATCACGTTATACACCCTTGCACTGGGTTACTTTGGCTCTGGCGCCCTTTGCGGTGCCCTTTTTACCATAATACTGATGACAAGTTCCCTGGCTTTGTGGCTGTGTACCGCGCACCACCTCACTGTGAACTGGAGAGTTATAGACACTCTCTTGTCAAAGGAGATGGCACAGGTGCCAACTACCTATTTGATATCTGGGACAAATTGTTAGGAAACCAATGTGCCAAAGAAAGACATGATTTCCTTCATATATATGCTAGAACTCATAAGGATATTCACAGTCCAAAAGGCACTGCTGGTTCTAAGAGGGTGTGAGGAGGTGCACTCATGGAGGAGCTAAAAAGGAGCATATTTATGAGATTGTTTCCCATTCACTACTTAATTAATTAAAATAAAATAAAAAGAGCAAAGTTTTTAGTAGATTTTTTTAGTTTAAACAACCAGCAAACTAGATAAAATAACTTTTTAGTCTTTTAAGTGAAGATTGTTTCTTATACTAGGAGGGGGAAGAATGGGGTCATGGGAAGTTAAATTATTAGGATCACATCTATGCTATCCACAGGCAATTTCTTTTGTAAAGCAATTAACTAAGATCAAATTGCAATTAATTGCATTCCTTAGGCATGCCTCAGAACTCATCAAAACTATTGACTATAATCAGTGCTCTTTGACTTAAAACTTTTTGACTATAGGAAAATCTTTTGGTGAAGATTTTCACCTGAGCTTATCCCAGTTGACAGAGTTTCTCAGTGACTGTGGACAAAAACAAGTCCAATATTGTGAGAAGAACATCTTGGATTTAAAAATAGTAATTTAGCAAAAATATTTTGGATGATTTTTGGTATAACCCCTCAAATTGGGGTAATACTATTCACCTATTTCTCAGCCATTATTTTGATTTTTATAATAAGATTGCGCCAAACTCACGGCAAATTATGGGAAGTCATGATGAGGCTCCTCCCCAGCCCCTCTACAGTTCAGTTCAAGCACCTAAGTGGAGACCACCCCCTTTATAAGCTTATAGGGGGTCCCACAAGGTGCATATATTTCCTGTGGTGATTGGCTCAAACTTATTAAATGCTTGCCTCATGAAAAATTCATACCCACAATCAACTCTTCATAAGCTGTTCCATTGAGGCGAGGTGGTTTTGAGATCTTTGATAGGTTGAAGCCCCATATTTCTTAATTCAGCTTTAATAGCCTAATTTAAATTAATTGGCACTCTCACTTAAAACCTCAAAATTATTTTAATACTAAGCAGTGAAGTATTGAGAGGGATCCCTTTTTTACCCCTCCAATTAACATAATAAAAACCTTAAAAACTCATTTTTTACTAGTGTTAAAGTTAATTTTTTTATATAAGTGGTTTATAACCACACCATCTAAAAATTATCCTAGCAGTTGAGAATAATATATCTCCTGCAATCATATTTTTGTTATTTGGGTATCAAAATGAACCAGCGAGCTTACCAATAACCTAAATACCAACAAGTGGTGCTCACTACAGGGTGGCCTGTACACCACAAAATAACTACCCAAAAATGGAGGCTGGTGGATGGATTAATTTTCACAACCTCCCAACTTCAGCTGAGTCCCAACTAGGTGAATTAGAAAAACAGCTAAACAGTGCTTTGTCTAGCCTTAAGAGGCTTGAGGATCGCCCTTCTCAAGGCTTTCATGGGCCTCCCCTACTTTTAAAAGACCCCTCCCAGAGACAAGTTCACACCTAGTGAGGGCAGTATCGCCTCCTTCCTTTATGTTTATGAATCTGCGATGGAAGATGCAACTGACTGTCAAAAATCCTGTACAATTTCCCTGCTTGAGTCATATAGCTAAAGAGATAATGGTTCCCAACATGGTCAACCTCAGCACTTGGGTGGAGGTTAAGCAAGCGCTTCATGAAGAATTTGGTTCCAAGCATAGTTTGCAATGGCAAAAACTGGCCTTTATGAGCCTTAGTCTGCAAGAGGGAGAATTGATCACCTCTTTTGTTAAGCACGTTTATAGTAAGGCTCAACTTCTATTGCTTGCCAAAATGCTCCCTCACAATGATGCTATTGCTGCTGTTTTGTCTGGATTGGTATCTCATCCCTCTTTGTTGATACATATCTCTGCTAACAAGCGCACCTTCAAAAATGTATAGGATGTTAAAGAGGCTTTTCTAGGGGTGGCTGACTTTCATGAACTTGACTTATGTAAAGAGATCTGAGGCAAGAATATAATTTTAACCCTCAAGCCTCTTCTATGGCTGTCTCCCTCTGGAAACCTGCTCCCTCAGAACTGCGGCAACCTTATCCTCTACCATGTGAGGATAGTCATTGTGGACTAGCAGTGATGGGGCAGCGCTCCCCTCCAGAATCAGTTCCTAAAGATCAGCTGGTAAAGTCAGTTATCACTTTGCCCTTCTCCCCTCTATCTTCAGAGAAGTCTTCTAAGGTGGATCAATTGTCACGTCCCTCCAAGCCGCTGCCTCTATCCCCCTCAGACTCTTCTCTTGCTGCCCTTAGTTCAAAACTTGAGGTCATAGAAAGCCCAAACCTGTCACTTCAAAGGCTATATTTCAAGACATTACAATTCCAAGTCTCCCCCAAAAGGTACTAAGGTAAATGAGTAAGCCCAGAGCCTATCCTGCAATGAAGAAAACCCTGAGGCTACTTACAATCTATGGGCTCTCTAACATGTATTGATAACCCCTGACAGGATTCTCCCTCAATTGTGAGAAGCCTTAACTAGGGGCAATGACCTACCTATAGGTGGATGCCAGATTGGGATCCTCATTAACTTGGGTTAAACCTAATCTGAAGTATCAAGGATTGGCCCCAATAATTAAATTATATTTTTGCTCAAATTTGACACTGGTGACTAATGCTAAGAATGTCAAAACTCAATTGGGTTATGGCAAAATCCATTTTGGCGCTTGCTCCCCAATCAAGTTAAACTTTTAGGGACCAATAGCAAATTATATTAAAATGGTCCCACTCCCCTTATATTATTCATTTATCTATCTCAATTGTTGTCAGCAATCAATGCCAAGACTTTCTAATTCCTTTTCTTCCCAATCAATCGAGGTCCTATAAATACCTTGAGGATCATTATAATAAATTCACCGTTTCTCACCCATCTCTTTTCCTTTTTTAGCTTTACTTTGGTCCTTAATGGCCTATTTACTTGCTGGGTGTTTTGAGGCCCTGGTTAATAAGGGCCAGGTTGGAGTTCCTCCCCCTAAAGTCCCAACAATAGTTTTCACTACAAGGGAACCCAAGTTCTCTGTGAGAGCTAAGATTGGAAGGAGGAGGGGAGGTCCCTGGCCTCTTATCCAAGAGGGCAAGCCAGGATAAGGGGGCTAATGCCCCCCAAAACTAGCATTGGCAACCAAGCTCTGGTTACCATGGTGTCATCCCTGATGCTGGCTCTTATGCTGATGCTTGGGCCACTCCCCAATGACAATTGCCAGATCCCACGTTGTGTCCATGCCAGCTGCCTTGGCCCATTTCACCCTGCCACCCAGATCTGGTGCCCCCACCTTGGCTCTGACACCTAGCCAAGGCTTGGAGATAGTTATGTTGGGATTCTCCCTTAATTGGGGGATGCCCTGACTAGGGGTTGCTATCTGCCTATGGGCGGATGATGAATTGGGCTCCCCATTAACTTGAGTTAAGAACAATACAAAGTATCAGGGATTGACCCCAATAATATTAATAATACTTTAGTTTTAGTAAATTTGACACCGGTGACTAATACCATGGATGTTGATAAAACAATTGGGCCATGATAGAATTACCATCTGACGTCAATCCAATCAAGTTACCCTTTTGGGAGCACCAGCGACTTAAGCTTAGGATGCTCCCACTCCCCAATGTATCATTAATTTTTTTAGTTGTATTCCTTCAGCTTCAGCAATTAATGCCAAGAATCCACCCATTCCTGATCCATCGAGGTTTTATAGGTACCTAAAGGATCATTTTAATAAACCATCTTCTTTTGCCAGTAATTTTCCTTATTTAGCTTACCAAAGGCCTTAATGGCCTATTTTTCACTGGGGGCTTTGAGGCCCTGACTAATTATGGGCACGGGTTGGAGTTGCTCCCCTGTGGCCCAACAGAGGTGCTGAGCAAAAAGCCACATTTAAAACCCTGAAGAAGTTACTGAAACAAAGACCAATCCTCCGCAACCCTGACTATGGCAAGCCCTTTATGTTGTTCATGGATGCCTCTGATTACGCCATTGGAGCTATCTTGGCTCAATTGAATGAGCATGGGGCAATCATCCCATGTCCTACTTTAGCAAAATGCTTTCAAAAGATGAGCACAACTACAGCGTTACTGAGAAGGAGTGCCTGGATGTCCTGCTTGCTGTAAAATACTACTGCCCATTCCTATATGGGACTCCCTTCAAAGTAGTTACTGACTACACCTATTTAAAGTGTTTGCAGAATATGAAATATTCCTATGGACGATTGGCTCGCTGGGCTTTAAAACTCCAGCATTATGACATGACAATTAAGCATTGAGCAGGAAATCACCATTTGAACGTTGATAAGTTGATGCAACTGCCTGTCCTTCACTTAGATATTAGTGAAGCTGAAGGTTACACGACCCCCTAATGACGCCTGAATCATAGCTGATGAGGATGAGGTGTACAGAAGATGCTAGATCGGCACTACCAAAACAACAAGGTGGAGAGCGGAAAGCTGTACAAAAAAGTAGGGGTAAACTGTGTAAGAATTTACTTAGGTTTTTTATCAGCTGTCAACCCAGTAACCTTTTTACCGCACAGGTTCAATTTCCTTGTGCACTTTGTCATGTTGTATAGAATGTATTAATTGATAATAATATGGAGACTATTATCCATAGTTGAAATTGAACTAATATTTGGCCCAACGCTTGGCCTGTATTTCTAATTAATTACTCTTGAAGTTATACTTGTAGGGATTTATTCCCTATATTATTGTCTACCTGATCTTTGTTAAGATACCCTGGTGACAGTCTCTCTCAGCCCAACACACAGTTGGCAGCTATCCCTGATTTTGGTTCCTTCATCTCTAGATCCCTGCTCAGATCTTTACTCTTCTCTCTGAGAGTCTTCCAATTATTGCCCTCTGCAATAATATCCTTGAGATAGAACAACACAATAGAAGCTGATAGCCTAACTATACACTGAATCGATAATATTACTGTAGATTACAATACTTTTATAGATAATAATAATTTGTTTATTATAGTAAATCCTAGGGAATTATATAGTAGGGGATTCTGCTGTCTAACCCTCGGTTGACACTTCTTTAATGAAACAGCAGCCATTGCCATTAAATTACCCTTCCTTGTCTCAGCAGCGATGGTCTTCCCCATCCTGGCTAGGATTCCATCAATGGACATCCTCAAGACCTTAAATGGAAAGAGTCAGAAAACGTGTCCCTAAAGTTTTCCTCTCAATCCAAGCAAACCAACCATAATTGGCTAGCAACCTGCTTAGGTAATGGGAATTATTACCCATTATGACAGGTCACTTCACCAACCAATGGATTTGCTAGTTGCAGTTGGCATCACTCGCCTCGCAACTCACTATTCATTCAAATCAGTTGGTGATGAAACCAAACCAATCCCAATTGGTACACCTGATAGATTAATCACTATTAGATGCCCCTATTTCGTTGCCCACTCCTCCCAATGGGATCTTAGGTATTCAATCAGATTGATCCCTGATGGATACGACCAGGTAAATATCCCAAAATTACCCAAATGTAGTTCCTCCAAAACTTGAGCCCAACCAATTTCTGATTCACTTTGCCTTAGGGAATTTTCTCCTAGCGATACCAGGTAATCTAGCAGGCTGAGAATATGGGCAAAAATCCCAACACATCCCCCCTCTTGCCTAGATTTCCAGTGAGAAAAGGACTGGGGCATGAGAACATCACTTTGGACACATGGTCAAATAATTCATTGGTTCAAGCGGAGTACACTCATAAATACTCAACGCTGCTTGGGATGACCTTCAGCATATGGCGTTCTTCCTCTTCCTCCTCGCTACCACCTTCTCAGAGTGCGGTCCCCATGACCTTCTGTCATGCCAGGCTGATTGATTTACTTGTGATGATATTAATCCCAGGATCCGGTTTTCCCCCTGTCAGGGTATATGACCTGCTGTCATATTCAGGATTCTTGGTCCAGCGTCCTTGAATTCCTGATTTTCTCCTTGTCCTAGACAGGAGACTCTTGCCGTCAATGTTTGTTTTGTGGCTTAATTAAGAATACTTATTTCTTATTCACCCTTGTTATTTTGCTCATAACCTCTTGGCTATAAGTCATTCCTAATTCTTCCCTTGGAGAGCTTATCTCATTAACTTTAAGATTAATTTCCCCGAAATTGAGCCTAATGGATTATAGAGTGCATAATGTCAACTTATATATAAGTCTGACATCCTCCCTCTTGTCCAGCTCATATGTCAAATTACAAATCTTGCTACCAGCAGCTCCTCAATAGTCTGTCTAATCCAGACCTCTGTCTCTTCCATCAGATGAGTTGGGATGCTTGACAGAACCTCTTTTATGGTCCTTCCAGGACTCATACGCCTAGTCTGGTGCAAGCAGCTAGTCCTTCTGTCAAATTACTGGAAACGGCTACTAATCCCTCCAAAACCAGGCTGGCCATCATCTTGAACAACTCTCAGATGACTCTTCCTCTGCAGTTGATTCCAGAGTTGGACCTCGAAACTCTCCTGGATTTGGCTCCTTTTGCTGATGCTCCAAACATCATCATAGATGCTTCAGAGATTATGCCAGTTGATCTGGATCATTTGTTTCTATACAGGTCAAACCTGCTCCCTGAGTTCCTCTTCTGACTTGGCCAATTTACAAATCCGCTGTTCTAGTTTCTGAGATCTCAATTGGTAACAGCATACACTTCAAGCTCCCCTACGCTGAACTCCAGGCCCAAGTCACCAAGGCTTTGACATTAGCGCTGAATCCCTCTGATCTTGACAACCTTCTATATTGGGATACTGCTGCTTATGCTCTTCGCTTTGCTGGCCAAGTTCTTCAAAGTTGGTCTATGAAGCTTTCAGCCTCACCTGGTTTCCACCAGTCATTCAGCTTTAACTTCCACAAAGCCCATAGTCACTGCTTGCAGGATGCAATCCGCTCTCTGCACAACTATGTCTTCTCTGGAGCTTCCCATCGCTATCTTCCGTTGATGGCATTGATAGGGGGCATGATTCAGCACCCCCCATCGATTATTCCTTCTTCGTTGCCAGCCCACATGTCCAGTTTCCTTGATGAAGACTGTTGGCAGGCACTCAGGACAAACCTTCCAGTTCCAGTGCCATATTGGGATTACTCAGGGTTATTCACCGATTGCCTCTTTCTTTATTGCTGCTTTCCTCCCTGCTCTGGAGTTTTGCAATTATCATCTTATGACATCTCAATTTCCCTTCCCCTAGTCACTTTTTCTCAGGGCTCGGCATCCACTCAACAAACTTGGTTTCATGTAGGTCTCGCCCTCACAAGCATCTGATCTCATATCAATTTTGACATGCTGTTCATTCCTACAGTGATCCATCCTCCTTCCCCCAAGAGATGACATAGGCGAAATAATCCCCATACTGAGGACAATAAAAATAATAAAAATTCTAAAAATATATCAGCTTTTTTATCATGCATTTAAAAATCTTTTTCCAATATTTTTTATCAATTTTTTTATCTTAATTCTTCTTTTTTACTATGGGACTTGACCTTGTTTCGGTTCAGAGGTCCATCTTTTCCCCCAAACTGGGTCCTGGGTACTTAAAACTACCAATTTCCATGGTTCAGAGGTCCTTTTTTCTGACTTAACCTAATCATCAGGACATGTCCAACTTAATGGTTCATTGGTCCTTTGGGATCTCTTACATATTTTCCTCAATCCAATGCTTTAGATACTTAGTGTGGACTCAATTTACAACTCTTCCATCCAAGATATTCTTGATGGAGTAAGCATTAGTTGCCATCTTAGTGATTACTTTGAATGGACCCAATCACAATGCATCTAATTTGTTTCTTCATATGAAATCATGCATATTGTAATAAGCGACTCTTTCCCCTATTTGATATTCTTCTAATGTCAGTTGGTTTTTGTCATCCATCAATTTTGCTCATATCCTTTTCTTCAAGGTTGTATTGAATGCTTGCGATTGCATATTGATCAGGATACTCATCACTCAGTTCAAGTATTGTTTTGTACTCATCCCTGACGTAGGTTCCACTACCAAATATAAAATCAGTGGCAACGCGGCCTTTCTTCCATATAATAGTTCAAATGGCGTCTTTCCCGTTGCCATATGATGACTAATGTTGTAGGAAAATGTCACCAAACTCAGGTACGTTCCCCAAGCAGAAGTTCTCCCTAAGACTAGCTTCCTCAGCGTCGCAGCCAGCGTCCTATTGACCCATTCTACCAGTCCGTTTGTCTCCAGCTAGTATGGTACTGACATGACTCCTCGGATCCACATTATTTTGTTTAACCTTAGGATCACATGGGGTGTGATGTTGGTCCCATTGTCACTCAGCAGAACTTGCAGACATCTATGCCGTTATACTACTTGATCCAGGATGAATCTCTAAGTACTGGTAGCATCTACTCTGGTTAGGGCCTTCAGTTCAGCCCATCTTGTCAGATGTTCGATGGCAACTATGATGTACTTGACTCCCCCTGTGCTTATTGTCAGCAGTCCCATCAAGTCAATGGACACCATGTGCCAGGAAAATCCAGGGCGGACCAGTCAGTATCCACTTGTATTCTGGTGTGGTTTGTGCATCTAGCACTCCACGCAACAAGCCAGATGATATGTGACATCATAGTTAATTGATTCCCAGTAATAATACTGGCAAATATGGTCAGTTGTTTTCCTTAAGCCTGTGCCCAACAACCTTGTGATCTGCTTGTACTATTGCTGCTTTTTCCAACAGTTTCAGGAGTAATAGCCACCTCCCATTGATCATCTTGAATACTTGTCCATCCATAGTCTTGGTGTTTTCCATTGATTTTCAAAGTGCACCTTGGATTTCTTGAGGCTTTTCCTCAATTCTTCCTTCAACCATTCTCTGAAATAGCTCATCCACCTACGGGTATACCAAATGGATCATTGACAACTGCAATAAGCCATCCGCGTTCTGGTGAGAAGCCCCCGCTCGGTGGACTATCTCATAATCATAAGCCTGAAGCATAAGTGCCCATTGGGCCAGTCATCCTTCCAGTTCCCTTAGATTGTGCAGCCAACACAGCAAAGAGTGGTCCATTATCACCTTAAAGTGAGTTCCATGGACATACAACCAAAACTGCTTACAGGTGTAAATGACCGCAAGGCCTTCATTCTCAGTCACGTGTAGTTCCTCTCTGTGGCTGAGAGTGTCCAGCTCACATATGCCACCGGATGCTCATCCCCAAGTTTGTCTAATTGGCTCATTATGGTGCCAATCGCCATCAATAAAGCATTGGTTTGAATGATAAACTCCCAATCAAAATTTGGATATTTTAGAATCAGCAAATCTATCAAATACCAGTGTAACTCATTGAAAGAGTCCTGGGCCTCTTCATTCCATATGAATCCTTTTTTTGGATCCTTTAATAAATGAAATAAAGGCTTGGCTATTTAGGCAAAGTCCCTAATAGATCTTCTATAGTATCTGACCATCACAAGGAAAACTTGGATGTCTTGGACACTCTTTGGTACAACCATATGCTCTATAGCTGCTGTCTTCTGGGTTTGCGGCTGCAATCCACTTGAGTTGATCACAAATACCAGGTATTCCAACTCTTTATTGAAGCAGTGGCACTTCCTTGGCTTGATCTTCAGGTTAGCCGCAGATAGTCGCTTAAAAACTTCTTCCAAGTGCTGCAAGTGATCAGTAAACGTTCTACAGAACACATTGATATTGTCCAGATATACCAGGACACATGACAACTTCAGGTCACTTAATATCGCGTCCATGGCCCTCTGGAACGTCGCAGGCACATTGCAGAGACCCTGGGGCATCCTCGTTGGCTGGTATAACTCCTGCACGGTAATAATTGCGCATTTTTCTTGGTATTCTTTTAAAAAGTCAATCTGCCAATATCCCAAGATTATATCCATCATGAAAAATACTCCACTTCTCCTAAACGATCCAGCGCATCATTGATCCTCAGTAGGGGATACAAATTCTTCATAATTTTGTTCAGCCTCCAGTAATCAATCACCATCCGGTTCAATCAATACTTATTCTTCACAATCAGAATTGGACTTATCCAGGACTTGATGATGGAACTAGAAGCCCATGCTTCACTAGTTTGCTGATCTCATCCTCCACTACCGCTTTGGCAGCTTTCAATATTCTGATCAGTCTCATCTTTATTGGTAGATTTTCCCAGTGTTGACCTTGTGGATTACATCTCGTGCACATCCCAAATTGTGGTCATCCTGAGTGAACACTTTCCAATATTTCTCAAATAGTTTGAGCACCTCCTCCTGCTGGCCTTCTAGCAGATCAGTGAGCTGCTCCCAATCAAGCAATAGGTTGATGCTTTTGGCTACCCCAGCCAGTAATCCCATTTCTTTGAGAGAACCAAAATTGTGGAATCATCTCAATTCAGCCATTGGGATCAAATAAATAAACATGATATTCTGATTCCTCTTGATCTTCATTGGTTTTTCGCTCAAATTCGCCAGGAGAACTCGAATTTTTCATGGCCTGGCATTATTATCCTGGGAGCCACCCATAGCTCCACTCTGGACTTCTTCCAGGGGCTTCTGACTTCCCCATACATTAGCTCAGGAATCTCCAAAGTCAACCCTGTGTCAACTATTTTCTGTAATCCAGCCGGTATGGTCCTTTATTTCTTGATCCTCAATAAAATTTCCCCAGTTTTTAGGATTTTCACCGGCATCTCATGTCACTTCCTACCAACTAATTGGTATCATATCAGTACAATGTCGTCATTGTATATCAGACTAATGAAGTTGTTTCTCTGATTCAACAGAGCTTCACCGTCCTTCTGGTATACCAAGGGTAACATCTGACCCAGGATGGTCAACATATTATCCTTGAAGTTACATTTAACTCTGTACTTCCGTAGGAACTCCATTCTAATCAGGATATCATAGTTTTGGTTCGCCAAAACTATTGCTGGCACAGATACTACCAATGACCCAAATTGTAGTGGCAGTGCACTATACACTCCACAGGAAACAGTGGTGTTTGGCCCAGATGTCCCATATTCTCTCCTGTGTTTAAAGTCCAGCGAGATCTTTATCCTCTTTACCAGCTTGGTCAAGACAATATTGATGGGCGCTCCGCTGTTGACAATCGCCCTCACCCTCACTTGATTCATTTGTATATTTATATATGTACACTCAGAGTAATGTAATATAGTATTTACTGAGTGAATGGCGGCATTATTAGCCAAATCTAGGGTGTGAATAATTTGCGCCAATAATTCAGGAAACAATTCCTTTATCATGCTGAGGGGGATAGATAGATTGGCCTCATCTAAACGGACGTCTGATAACTCATCAGGATTCTCAGTGGTTCGAATCTTCTCCACCAGTAGTTGGGCGTACGGCCAGGAAACTTCATATATTATCTTAGGGTCAATCTTCTTCGCCCCAGCTCTGGTCATAGCATTCACATTCATATTGACCACTTGGTATAGCTGATCCTTCTCATCATCTACAAACAGATTGCTAATATCTATTTCCTCATTCATGATATCAGGAGGAACAGGTTTCTCAGCTGCACTAGACTGCTCCTTGTCTAGGCAGCGGGCCCTTTTCCCAAATCCTTGGCAGCTGCTGTCTCCTTGACCAGGACCACATTAATCTGATCCTTCAGATTTTTTCAGTGTACGGCAAAATGTCTTTTTCCGCCACACTGATAGCAGACCTTCTCTTTCTTGCTTAACTATCTGAATTCTATGGGATTATTTCCCAGCACAGTTCAGTTGGTAGCCTCCTTTGTTCCTTCGTTTCCCTTCATGAGATTCATATTTCATACCAGATTTGACTTGAAGCTTTTATTTGGGGCATCGAACGTTGCTCCCAAAATCTTCAGGTTGTCTACCATTTGTGAGGTAGTTATCTCCATCGCAAACATGGAAGACATCATTTGATGCACATTGCAATGAGGCCAAAGGGCCGCTTGCAAAGCGATTCTAGCATCAAAGTCGTCCAATACTTTTGCTCCAGCCAGGATCTATGAATCCTGGTAAAATTAATCCGTGAAGCTAGCAAGAGACTCATCTTTATGGAATTGAATTCTCATAAATTCTTGCTTGCGTTTCAAAATGCGGAACAGACTCCCAAACTCCTTCATTATGGTCGCCTTTGCCTCAGCATACAACCAGCTGTCCCCCTCCAGGTGGGGTAACACTAGTTTTGACAGTTGGTGTCCAGGAAGTTCATGACCATCAACGCCTTTTGATGATCTCCATAGCCATTCATAGTCATGTCAAACAGTCAGAAAAACTCTGGGGCATTATCCCGATGGATTGTTGGCAATTTTGCGTTGCTATAAATTCCTCTGAGGCCTTTCAGGCCAAATCTCTTGGTTTGGCTACTCAGCTAACTTGTGGAGTGACTTTGGGCGTCATCTCCAAAATGGCATTAAAGGTGGACAGCATATTTCTTGGGGTATTTGACTTCCCAAGTATCATGCAAGGACTTCTCGCTTTGGCACCGCTGGCCATATTGGGCTCACAAGCACATCTGTGAGCTTTCAGTTCTTCCACTTCTTTGATTAATTTCTCAATATCCGCACCAAACTTTCTTAAACAAACATGATCCACTTCTTGCTCTGTTTTCAAGCATAGGACCTCTCAAATGAGGTCCCCTTCTTTCTTCTTCAACGAGTTTACTTTGCCGAGTAACTCATTCCCAAATTTGGCTACATTTTCTACTTCTTCCTCCACCTTGGCGATTCATTCTTCCAAGGCCGCAAACTCCAAATGGTCCACTGAGGTTAAGGCATTCTGATTCACAGTGGTGATCTCAGATCACAGCTTGCATATTTCTTCTTTATATGACATTATGTTAGATTCTTTACTTGACTACCCCTGTAGTGAGCACAAACTTGTAGAAATTTACTTAGGATTAATATTGGCCGTCAACCCATTAATCTTTTTACTGCACATGTTTGGTTTCCTCGTGCACTTTGTCATGTTTTATATAATGTATTAATTGATAATAGTATGGAGACTATTATCCATAGTTGAGATTGAACTATTATTTGGCCCAACGCTTGGCCAGTATTTCCAATTAAAAACTCTTGAAGTCATACTCGTAGGGATTCATTCCCTATATTCTTGTCCACCTGATCCTTGTTAAGATACCCCAGTGACAGTCTCTTTGGCTCAACGCACAGTTGGCAGCTATCCCTGATTGTGGCTCCTTCTTCCCTAGATCCGCTCAGATCTTTAATCTTCTCTCTGAGAGTCTTCCGATTATTGCCTTCTTCAATAATATCCTTGAGATAGAACAACACAATAGAAGCTGATAGTCTAACTATACACTGAATTAAGAATATTACTGTGGATTATAATACTTTTATAGATAATAATAATTTGTTTATTATAGTAAATCCTAGGGAATTATATAGTAGGGGATTCAGCCGCCTAACCCTCAGTTGACACCTCCTTGATGAAACAGCAGCCGTTGCCATTGAATCACCCTTCCTCATCTCAGCAGCAATGGTCTTCCCCATCCTGGCTAGGATTCCGTCATTGGACATCCTCAAGACCTCAAACGGAAAGAGTCAGAAAACGTGTCCCTAACGTTTTCCTCTCGATCCAAGTGAACCAACCATAATTGGCTAGCGACCTGCTTAGGTAATGGAACTTATTACCCATTATGGCAGGTCACTCACCAACCAATCAATTCACTAGTTGTAAGTGGCATCACCCGCCTTGCAACTTACTATTCATTCCCAATCAGTTGGTGATGAGATGCAACCAATCCCAATCATTACATCTGATGATCACTATCAGGTGTCCCTATTTTGTCAGCAACTCCATCTGATGAGATCTTAAGTATTCATCCAGATTGATCCCCAATGTATACGACCAGGAGAATATCCTAAAATCCCCTGAACGTAGTTACTCCAAAACTCGGGCCAACCAATTTCCAATTCACTTCGCCTTAGGCAATTTTCCCCTAGTGATACCAGGTAATCTAGCAGGCTGGGAATATGGGTAAAAACCCCAACAGGCCCTCAACACATTGAAGGCCTGTTCTTGTTCTGGCCACTATAAAAAAAGCACGTTCTTCTGTGGGAGGTAAATTTCAGCTCAGCTAGTTCATAAAACTGAGGTATAAATTGGCAATAACACACCATGACAAGGAATACCTGGATTCCCTTAGGATCTAAGGGTGCAACATCTTTTCTATGGCGTTGACTTTGTCTGGTATGGGCTGGATGCCAACCTTTGAGACCTTGTGTCCCAGCAAACTCCATTTCCGACTGAAAGAAGGAGCACTTTGAAGGTTTGAGTTTTATTGAAGGCTTCTAGAGTCAATTTAAACTTCCCAAAGATTTTCTACATTTCTATTAAAAGTTCATGAGAAGACAGTGATGTCATTGAGGCAGACGAGGACACATGATATCTTCATATCCCTCAAGATCATTTCCATGGCACATTGAAAAGTAGCAGGTGCATTACAGAGGCCCTGGGGCATCCTTGTGGGCTTGAATAGCCCTTCATTGGCTAGGTTTGCGCATTTGTCTCAATCTTCAGGGGCGAGCTCCACTTGCCAATATATTCACTGGAAAGGTCCATTGCAGAAAAGTACTACAATCCGGCGATCAGTTAAGAGTCATCAATTCAGGGCAAAGGATAGCTGTCCTTCTTAGTGATGGAGTTGAACTGTTGATAGTCCATCACCACCCAATGGATGCCATCTTTATTATAAACCAGCAGGAGGAGAGAAGCCCAAGTGCTGCGCAAAGACACTAAGAGTCAAGCTTCAGGTAGTTGTCTAAGCTCTAATACAACCTGTGCTTTACCGATATTATTCTTTTGGTAAGGTCAGGACTGGAAGGGGAGCGTCCCCAGTCTCCACATGATGTAGAACCCCGTTCATTCTTCCAAATTCATAGATAGAGGCCAAAAATGAGTCTGAATACTCCTCCAATAATTTTTGAACTTCGCGCTGTTGATCTTCAGTGAGATCCTTTCTGATACTAATGTCAACCAGGGACACTGATGGGGCATCTCCAACCCAAATTCACTTAGGCTCCTAAAAAGCTATGGACATTATCGACAGTTTTTACTGGTAAGAGGCAGACAGTCAATGGGACTGTTTGGGACTATTATACTGAGTCTGTTGGTAAGTTTAGCCAACATCACTGATATAGATACAGCATAAGCTAGATCTAGAATTACCAAGCAGGTTAGCGCCTCCTTGGCGGACAGGTTGTCTAGGCCTCATATTTCCAGAAGGTATCCAGAGGGGATGTTAAAATGGACCCAGGTATCAGCAAAGACCTGAGACATCGGAGTTATAGTGGTCGTTCTAGGTAAGTAGATCAGCATGCATTCTTGTCCATCAACAGAAGGAGGGGGCAGCAATACCTGAGAGCCTTTATGTGATATTTGAGTTGATTGATTTGACCCTCATTCTCAAGTAGTCAAGATCAGGCCTTGACCTTCGTCTTAGAGTTGTGAGAGGTTTTAAATATTAGGGGGACCCAATGCCCCAATAGATATAAAAATCCGTCATCATGTTGTACTACTGCTGAGTAGTCTCAAAGAAGCTGAATTTCAAGAAGAAGGTCATAGATTGTAGTATTCAGCACAACAGTGGGGGTATTTACAGAGAGCTTCCCAAATCAGATAGGTAAGGAAGTATAAGCCTCTATAGATTGGTTACATTGTGGGCTGGCCAAGCCATACTCCATACAGTGTGGAAAGTCTGGAGAGATCTTGATACGCTTTATAAACTTGGACAATATAATGTTGTAGGGGAACCCATTGCCAAACTATGGCAAGAACTGGAATCTTATGAATTAAAACTGTGATGCAGGTAATCAAAATTTCAAACTGAGGAGGTAGCATGAGAAACATGGGAGAGTCATCAGAAAAAGAGTAAGCGGTATCAATTCCTTTATTATCAATGTGTATCAAATCTTCTTCTTCAGGTATGATAGCTTCAGGTTTGTTTAAGATTATGGATGATTTTTAAAGCGTGGTAGGGATGTCATTAAAGAGTGCCTCATCCTTCATGCTAATGGCTCTTTTCTCGCCTCCTCGGCAAATTGTTTCTAGCATGTCTTAGCGCTGTGTCTAAACCATTGCAGGAGGTGCATTAGGGTTGAGGATTCTTCTGGGTTTGACCACATGGACCTGAGGATGGTTGGAGGAACCTAAAGTGGTAAGATTGGAGCGCAGGGTCAAAATATGGATCTTGTTAACTGCTCCCTTAATTTTTTGAATGCAGGTGAAACCATCATTTTGGCTGATCATATACATTCAAACCTTGGGGTAGGATCCCAACATGGATATGGCAGCGGTGATAGCATCATCCATGGTAATATTATTGATGGTAACTAAGGGTTGCACTTGGGCATGGAAAATGGCTAGCTAACTTCATAGGGCTCTCCCCTTTAGTCATGTTGATACCAATGAATGCTTGTTTTTGATTGGCCAGGATTTAATTGCTTCCCAATTCTTGGATTAAGGCCATACATAACAGTTCCCAGGTGTTGCATTTTTTAAAGTGTGGATCATGATTTCTTAAGCAGTGAAGTAAAGGCAGGAGTAATATGCTTCGCTTTATGCCAGTTAATGGCTTTTTCCATGGAACTCTCATAGGTTTACAAGAAGGAGGTGATGCATTACTGGCCAGGAATGCAGCTTTCTTTAAACTATGGCTAAAGTTAGTTACAAGAGGTGCGGAGAGGGTTTTAGAGCCAGGAATTGGTGCCAGCTCAGAGATTTTGGTCTCCACATAGTCGTGGGGGACCTGCTGGTCCAACTGTCATCTTAGGCCCTCAAGGTCCTCTTGGATAACGTCCCAGTTTCGGTTGAGGGAGGAAATAGAAGCCTTATGGGTAACCCACTCCTTTAGGGCCTGAAAATCGGCTTCCTGAAGGAGAAGCTGGATCTCAAGTGTGGTCAAACGGGTCTCAACCCCTTGACAAGTCTGTTCAAGATGAGAGATGCATATATTGGTAAGATTGGTAAAGGTGCTAAAATTATCCATCTCGTCCAACAATACCTCAATAGAGACTTGGTATATAGAAAGACTCCATCTACTCAGAGTTTACAACCCTGAGCTACATTTAGATTTGATTGTATAAGGTGGCTAGGGATGTTAAGACATACTTTTGCCAAGGTCATTGGGTCTCCAGGGGTAGGTGCTGCAGGGCCAGAGGGCCCCCTGAGATCCTCGGGGACCTTCAGGTCCTTTGGGCTCCATAATCCTTAAGAACCTTCACTCCCAGAGGTGTAGTCACGCGAGGCCAGCTCCCAGTAGTGTTGTTATAGGGTACGCATCAGATCTTCAGCTTTATGTAGGCGTGGTTCTAAGCAGCCTCAAAGAGCTAAATATTCTGATGCAGTTGGTCTTCAAAATAAACAGAAATCCCATTATCTACCACTGCAATCTGACCTAAGGCTTCATTGATTAATATGGGGTTATCAATGATGAACTATTGGATGTTGTGGGCAAAGGAGGAGGCCGCGTTGTAAAAGTTGACAATATGGGAGTGTAAGGTTTGGGTAAGTCCCAATTGTTGGTAGACTTCATGATGGTGCAACACAAGAAGCTGGAGTAGTTGATGAATAGCTGGGTAAACTAAGTTCTGAAGGTAGTGCTTGGTTCCCAAGGGTCAGTTCTCCTGCTGTCAGCTGGGCTGAGGTATAAAGATCCCACATGGTGAGAGCACAGAAGAGGCTCAGGAGTGGCTGGAGCAGGAACTTGTGGAGTAACTGAAATTAGTTAACTGTTAAACAATGTTGTTAAGGTTCTCATACTAAAGTTGATACTGATTTCTGTCAACTGAGGGTAGGGAAAACTGATACGTGGCCCAAAATTCTAAATTCTTGGGCTATGTGGGTGGCACTTCATACCACGAGGTACTAATCCATTGAGCAACGCTTCTTGACAAATCAGCAGATTGATATTTGTGACTGCTAGTATTCTCCATTATTCATGATAGACGTTTTTACTTAGGAAAGCTCAGAGCCCCTTGTAGTGAGCACCACTTCTCTTTTTTTAGCACTAGTAGTGCCCAACCCAAAAGGGGGAGCTTCCACACATCTTTATTTGTGAATGAGCCAAACAATGGATTATTGTAAATAAGAAATTTCTTATATATACCCAAAGTTATCAGCTTAGAAAGCCATATCAGAAGGTGAGAAAGCTTTGGGGAAACTTTTGCCTGGTGCCTGCTTTAGCTGGCGGACCATGACAGATAGTATTGGGGTGGGAGAATCAGTGACATGGGGCATAAGAAGGTATAGTTGTGGGTTTTCTTTGTTTATGAGGCCAGCGGTGTCCATTGCCTCAACATATTGAGCAAGTTGATGCTAAGCAAAAGTGATGAAAGCTGGTACATAATTAAAAACTTGATGCGCTGGCAGGTTTGAGGATAATTGAGTTCAAAAAGAGAAGTTTTTGCCGCATCAATGCAAGCAAGGCTCTCACCAAAAGTGAGCTCCTCAATTTTATACTTCGCATCATCATCAAAATTGGAGGGGAAATTTGGGATAGGAATACACTCAATTAGGGGTTCCATCACCCCATGGAGATGCTGGCGGAGGAGGGTGTTGGCAGGGGCAGCTGCAGTTTCCACTTCCATTTTATTTATATTTATAATTTTGGAAGCCGTTTTTAGATCTAAAATAGTGGGGATGAAAATCAGGAGGATTTACAAAAGTTCTTCCAAGGCAAAATTGGGCTTAACATTATAAGGCTGGTTAGTATCATCAATCCATTTGAGCAATTTAAATGGATTTAAATCAGCTAATGCCAGGCCAGCCTTGGAGTCAGTGCAGTAGCAGATCCTGATTTTCTGAAAACAGTTGACTACAGCAGCTCAGCCAAAACTGTCCCAGCCATCAGCTCAGGATTTCATAATTCTGACGAATTTTTAAAATAATTTAAAATTTTGATTGGCAGCTGCTTTGGAAGCAGCGCCAGAATTAGCCAAGGTTGGTGGCGGGAGGATTGCGCCCCACTCAAAAATTTTGGAAAGGAAGCAGCTGGCCTGACGCCAGAGAGCACCACTTCTCCTGGCGTAACAGTTCTCTTGACTGTTGCTGAAGTTTAAAAATGGGCCCAAAGCTGAAAATTATAAGAGAGGTCAAAAAATTAAAAGATGGAGAGAATATAGACTACTTTATTGTTAAGAAAGCGTTGATATTTTTGGGATATGTGGGGACATGGTCCTCAGGGACCTTCATGGCCCTGTAGATCAAAATCTTTTACTGCCTTCCAGATTGATTGCATGGCCGGCGTCATCATTGTACTTCATGGTACTCATGACCGTGGCACTGGGACAGTAGCTCTCAAGAAACAGGAAGTGGGGACGGGATCCTGAAGGTGATTTTATTGATTTTCTTATGCGTAATGATTCCTGGTAAAATCTAGTTTTGATGCTTCAGGATAAGGTTCTGGTCACGCTGTTTTTAGAGTTGATTGGTTAAAACTCAATTTGGGGGCAGGGATTTCAGCTTGCTCACCATCTTGAATCCTGACAGTGACTCTTGTGGTAAACGCCTTAACTGTGATTGCTGCTACACACTTGGTAAAGTGATTTACTGTGACAATGATAAGCTGATTCCCTTTGGATGTCTTTAGAATGGTCTAACAATGTCAATGAAGACATTATGAAGGGCAAACTTTGAAATACAAGCTGTAATTTAAACTTCTTTGGAAGTGGCTTATATTGGGCGAAATTGACACAGAACTTCAAAAGCCTGTATGATGTCATCCAAAAATGCCTCCCAATAGAATATCTCCTTGAGATGCTGCTAAGTCTTTTGTAGCCTTCCATGCCCTTACTTGACAGTGTCCTTCCATAATTATCACCATTTTTTGCTCAGCTTCATGTATTATAACCATCTCTCTTGTATTTTTTTCTCCAGCTGTCCAACTCTGAACCTCGTCACCCTTAATAACTCTTCAGTATCTTATTTACTGATTTTCTTATTATTTCCATTCATCTTCTGGTTATTCTATAAGTTTGAAGATCCTGTCACTTTCATGATCTTGCAATTAGAAAACAGGTAATTGCAACAAGCCATTTGCATTCAGTGCTTCTCCCTTAACTGTTGCAGGATCTCAAAGTCGTTGCCTTGAAATTAGACATACCATTTTTTCTGGTCTTCCCTGAGAATCTTTCATGTTTGCCAATCATCTTAATGAGGCATAGTTGGTAAATGTTCTTATAATTCATGTTGTAAACATAAGGTCAGAAAATGGTGCACTTCACTGATCAGTGCTAGGCTCTCTTGATTTGTAACTGTGTAGTTTCTCTCTGCTCTGATAAAATTTTCAAGTTTAATTCTTTATGATTATCTACTATTTCTTTGTTCAACTGTGCTAAGATGGCGCCCATACCCACGTTGCAGCATCAGTGTATATGTAAAAGGTCTTCACAAAGTCCATGTATATCAAGATTGAGGCTTCCATCAGCTTCTTCTTGATCTGGTTGAAGGCATATTCTTTCTCTTGTTCTCAAATAAACAGTACTTTTTTGTTGAGCTGATGGGTTGCTTGGCAATGTCTGAAAAGTTCCTCAAAAATTGGAAGTAATATCCTACCATACCCAAGAACACCTGGACATCTCTCATTCACTCTGGAAACTTATATTGGCAATAGCCTAAACCTTCCCTTGCTAGGGCTTGATTCCTCTTAAATTCAGTTTCTTTCCAAAAATTCTAACTGTCTCTTCAAAACAAGCACTTGCTTCTTTTCGTCTTGAAGTTGTTTTCTCTAAGATGGATAGAACTTTATTCAGGTGTGTCAGAAGACCCTGAATGTCTTGCTGATCATCATGATGTCATCCAAGTATATGAGCACACTTGACATCTTAAAAGCTCAGAATATATGATCCATTACTTACTGGAGCTAGCTGGGGCATTGCACAAACTCTGTGACATCCACGTTGATTTGTAAAGTCCTTAGCTAGTAGTTGCACTTCTCTCCTGGTCTTCTGGTGACAGCTCCATTTGCCAGTCCTACTTACCAGATCCATTGCTGAAATTAGTGCAATCCTATAAGTCATTTCAAAACATCACCAATGAGCAGTATTAGATATAAATCTTCCTTAGTCTGGTTTTTAGTCTTTTGATAATCCATGACTATATGGTGAGCACCATCCTTCTTTTGCACTAGCTGAAAGGGCGATGCCCAATGAATATTGGAGATGCATACCAGGCCTGCATCCATAAGTTGCTGTAGTTTTTAAAATGACTTCTTCCTCACTCTTAGTATGGCAGTAAGGCTATTATCAGAAGGGTATGGCACTCCCAGTGTCAATCCTGTGCTTTCTTCTTTTAAAAATCCATAATTTTTAGGTCCGCAGCTGAAGATATATGCATACTGATCTAAAAGTTAATTGAGTTCACGCTCTTCTCGTGTAGTTGTCTCTTACAGACCAATATCTTTACGCCAGTAAATCACATGAATGACTCAACGTTGTTGTAGTGGTACATCTTTGCTTTATAATGATTTGACCCTACATGAGCTTAGCATGGAGATGACAGTGTTCCCAAGTAGAATTAACTTCTCCTTAATATGTAGAATTGTAAAATCAGGCATCCCTCTGGGTTCCTGTTATCTAACTCCCTTTGGGGCAGTAGATCTTGAGCATCATCTTTTTGGTATAACAATATTGTTGTTGGCCAACATGACCTTCTGATGCCCAGGAAGTAGGTCCATTTCTTTTATAACATACAAGGGAAAACCAAAGACTGCATCTACTGTTGGTGGTAGATGCTTTGTTCCCTTTGTCTTCAAAGTATATTGACTGGGTAATTAAAAATTCTTAATTTTGATTAAGCATACTTGCTTCTTCCACTCCTTCTTCTCCTCATCTTGAAATAAAAAAGCGTATTGTATTTGAGAATACTGATTAAACTCAGGTCTAAGGTGCTGATTCCTCCAAACTTAACTAAGAACTGAATTCCTATGAAGAGTTTATAGTGACCAATCTCAAGCACTACATTTATAGAATACAAGACAATAAATCCAAAATATAAGGGTAATTCAGATAAGCTCCTAGTGCTTTGGTTGACTTATGCCTGGCGATTCTGAACTTGACCTGTTAATTGATGTCTAAGGCAAATTTCAATCTCTTCATGATTTTGAAAGACATAGAGTTGATTGTAACGTTAGTATACATCACTGCTAACACCTTAACTTTGTGTGTGATTATTTATATTTTTATAAAACTTTTGAATATAGTCAGGCCTGCGGTAAGAATGTTACTGATGTTTGACTAAATCCTTATACTCTTTGGAAAGGCAGTACTCCTTGAAAGCCTGGGTGACTCAGGGTCTTCAACTGCGACCTTCTTAAACATGATTTCTATAAGGTTCTCACCTACTGAGATACTGTCAATGATCTTTGTAGATTTGGAAGTCTGATCCAAGTAAGACTTCTCTATGGGATCAAACTTCTCTTTGTAGGTCTGAGGCAGTTTTTTTACAACCACTTCACTTAGAGCTCCAAAATATACTATTCTGAATTTTTCTGTGAACTGGGATTTCTTTATCAGATTCATTAGTGTGGTGTATGTCCAATTGACTGATCCTGAAATATCTTATTTAGGTTTTTCTTTTATTATTTTAACTTAGGACAACTTTTCCAGAAGTTCTCTTACTGCTGAAATTTGTTACAAAAAACTTAGCGGAATTTTAGCACTTCTATTCAAATGGTCGGTAAGCCTACTCCTCAGTCATATAATTATTACTTTGAGCAATATAAACAGCCTTTTAAAAACAAGCGTCTCTGATGGTTTTAATGCCTTGGCTACATTTTATAAGCTTTTTATAACATCAACCAAGATCTCCTTGAAGCCTTCAGGGACTTAGCAGGCTTCACAGCCAAGGACATATGCATCAGGAGTTGTGGGTATGATTTAAGTAAACTAAGCAATATGGTATTCGCAATAACTAATTAAATCTCCAGTCATACAAAGATGTGGTGTCTTAAGTAGTACTGGTCTTCATAGTCTGAAATTAATTCATACTTCACCATTCTCATGGTGAGAAACTCTTGATACATACTTAGAACATTCTGTGCGCTTCCAAATTTAGAAATAAGGATTTATTAAGCTTTGGTCCAAGTGTGGTTGAATTAATTGTGTTTTCAAGCACCTCCAGTGCTTCTCTGCTTATACATCCTTAAACATGGTGAGCTTTCTGTTTTTACTGTCTCCATCCATGCTGTTTTTGTTTAAATGAAGAAATCTGGCTTTAGTTCCCTCTCCAAGAGTCAAATTAGTCTCGAAATAAAGACAGAAAATGTGATTTTTAGATTAATTAATGTGTAGTTTATAAAACCGTTACTGTTGTGTTGGTACTTGTAGTATGTTCTCCCAAAGTAGTTAATGGTCTGAAAGTGAGAATACGTCTATCTACATGTTGTCCATGTCCTACTTTAAGCAATCCACTTGGTCAATGCGGCTTTCCAGATTAGTAAAGATTGAGCTTAAGCTTTGTACAGTTTCATAAAGATTCATCTCTAAGAAATAAAACTTCTCTTTCTCTTAAATCACGTCTAGCTCTCTAGTCCTTTTTTGTGCTGCTCATGATCCAACTTTTAGTAGCTCAATAGTCAAATGATATGCTCACTACTTCAAATCATTGATCATCTTGTAATGACTCTCTAATTCATATCTTTTAGAAGTTTCTCTCCATAGTTTACTTCTATGGCATCTTCATAAAACTCTCCAAAGTCACTTAACGGTGCCCCCTCTAGTGAGCACAGGTTATTGAGGGGATGGTTCTCTTGCTCAGGGGCTGCTCCTGAAAGAGTTGAGCCACTTACGTTAAGTTAATCTTAATCACAGAGTACATCACTAAGAAACTCAGAGGATGTAGTTCTTGCATATTTAGGATATTTTCTCGTGTTTCTAAGCAAGTCCGACCATGTTGAAACATTGGAATATATATATCAGGGGTTGCTCCTGGTCGTAATTAACTCTTAACCTCTGCTGATAATGGTAAAGCTAAGTCCAAATCTTCAACAATAAGTCTTCTATAGTTGGAATTACTAGAAACAATTAAGAACAACAATAAAGACAGATCTGTAAAAGAAGTTGTTTCATTGTAAAAATTTGAAAGTATATAGTGCTTTAGGATTTGAGGTGCATAAAGTAGGACTTTATTTTTAACAAATCAACTTTCTCTTATAAGTCAACTGTGCATTCACAACTTAGTTTCAGGTTCAGCGCAGTCTAAATCCTTGATTCTATGGGATCTTCTGTGCTTCTTTTGTATATTGTACTATGGAGCTCTGACCTTCTTACGAATGCGTGGCTGCTATTCTAAACTTAAGTGTAAAATCTTGTAATTCTCATGACCCTTGTGGCTCTTATAGCTACATGGGTACATCAATAATCTCAATTGATGAAGTTAACAAAATTATTTTGTTTCTCATTTTGGTAATACCCATGTTAGATTTTACTGGTTGAATTTAATAGTAACCATTTGAGACAATCATCAATGCTGATAGAATACTCATTGATGGATCCCTTGATCCTTCCCAATTTATCAGTGTCAGACAATCAAATGTTCAACTAAGTGAAAAGAATGTCCTGTTAGCAAATGGTTTAACTGTTATAAAAAATATGCGGTCCAATTCTTGGTGGAATCCTTTAAGATAAGGTAATAATTTTAAACATAATTTTTAGCTGAATCGCTTGGAACAAAATGAGGAGGTTATGTCAAACCTCCAGAAAAATAGGCCAAATTACTTGGAATTCCACCCAAACACCAACTCAATTTTTAGTGCTAACGCCTAAGTAAAATCATTCCTTTTTATAGACTTGAAGAGGGTTCAGGGGTATGAAAATATTTTATTAACCATTCTTCCACTAATAAATCTGGTAATTATCTGAGGTGAAAAATTTTGAAGATGACTGATTGGAGAAATTATGTTATGAAGTCACTTCATGGATAAGTCATCCTGGAGGTTGACTTCACGCCTAAAATTAGGCCCTAGCTAGGTGAAAAGATTTCTGATAGTTCTAGTTGCTGAATCTTCATTTGTCCAGCTTGAAAGATCCCATCACCTATCCTGAGTTCTATCACATTTCAAAATTAGCCTCCAAGTATCCTACATAATGGTAGGTGGTAATTTTTTGAGGGATTGCTTTTATTCTTAATTTTTTATATTAGTAGAATTATTGATTTTAATATATCTGTGGTCTATGTTTATCTCAGAATTTTAAAACAAGCAGTTGAGAGTTGTAATACTCCAGCGGCTGCTATATTGTTGAAATCCTTTGCCAAAGCACCTGCGAGCCCCCTAGTTTCAGGATTCCAACAAATGGTGCTCACTACAGGGTACCTTTACATCACAATCTTTTCACCAAAAATGGAGAATGTTTGGGTGGGTAAACTTCCTAACCTCCTCATTGAAGATGGTAAAAAGTTAGCAAATTTAGAGCAGTTACTAGCAAAAGCTATGTGCGCTTTGAGAAGCTTAGATAGCATTCCTCTCAAGATCCTCATGAGCCACTCCTGCTATTTATAAACCCCCTTTAAAGACAAGTTTACCCCAGGTGAGTGTAGCATTTCCTCGTTTCACTTTGTCTATGAATCTGTTATGAAAGGTACAACCAATCAATAGAAAATAAGGTACATCCTCTCTTGCTTAAGTCGCATGGCCCAAGAGGTAACGGTTTCACATATGGAAACACTTAGTACCTCAGATGAGGTCAAAGAAGACCTTATTGAGGAGCTTGGCTCGAATCAGAGTTTAAATAGGAGATAACATAAATTTATGTGTTTTAACATACAAAATGGAGAATTGGATTGTCACCTTTGTTGATCAGTTCTATAGTGAAGCTCAGCCACTGTTACTTGCAAAGTATTAACTTTGAAGACGCCATTTCTGCCATCCTGACTGGATTGGCTCCTCAACCTTCCTTGTTGATCCACATTACTTCATTATAATGCTCTTTCCAGAATTTACACAACATTAAGGAGGCTCTTCTAGTAAAGGCCGATTTTTATGAACTTTAGACTGCGCAAGGAGGTGAGTTGAGACCACAAGTCCTGTCTGTTAAGAATCTTCCAACTGTAGCCCAGAGGCAAGAGCCCACAACGACCCCTCTGGCCTCCTCTATGGCCGTCCCCCTCGCAGGACCTGCTTCCTTGGTGCAGCTCAAAACAGACGTTTCTCCACCACATGAGGGTAGACAGGTAATACTATTGGTGACAGGGCAGCACTCCCCTCCATCCTCTGCACCAAAAGCTTGCCTTGTGCAGTCAGTTGCGACTTTGCCTTGCTCTACTCCCTCCACAGAGCGGCATCCTGCGGCGACCCAAGTGTCACATCCCTATATAATCCCATCCATAAATTCCGCAGCATGTCTCCTTCCCGTTTACAGTTCAAAAACCTGCTCCCAAAATGAATCCAAAAGTCGTTGAAGCTAAGAAGCTTTCTCCCAAAGCCAAAAGAGTAGTTGAGCTCTAAAGGGCATACACTGCTACAAGGAAAGGCCTTCCTCTCACCGCCCTCATATTGACCTTCTGACGTGCATAGATAATCATCTGATGATGAATATGATGGGGTTGTGAAGACTTTGAATATTATGTCCTAGAAGCCCCAGTTGAAGTGGGGATACCGGATCATGTGAACCTTAAAAGAGTAAATAAAGCTATGCTATCAGATGAAAGCTATCTTAGTCAAGTTCTGGGGTGATCTGAGGTTATTGATACCACCAGTGATGCTGATCAAGTCATTGCCATACTGATCCGACCTACTCATCATGTTCAACTTTATAATCCATAAGAGTTAAATATCCTGAGACAGCTCAAAAACTTTCTTTCACTTTCCATCTTAAGGAGGTTCTAGCTCTCTTCCTAACCTTGTGGAACTGTAACCAAGGTGGAGGTCGTCTCCAACAGGGTACATGTCATGGCCATCCTTGACACTGGATCCTCAGTGAATCTTATCTCAACAAAACTTAATAAGAAAATAAATCTGGCACCCATGCTGTATTACGCCCAAAAGTTTAAAGCTGTAGGTCCAAGCAGCGCTTGCGCTATTGGGGCTTATTCCTCTTTATCACTCATATTTGGGAAGCTTATCCTGTCAGTACTGGCTGTGGCCTCAGATAACAATACTTATGATATGCTTATTGGTACACAATATATATGCTTAAGTACAATGGAATCATTAATATGAAATGGGGTTATCTCTTCAAGCTCAACTATAAGGTTCCCCTAGTTAAAGCAATAAAGAAACTAGCAGAAAAGTATACTATTGCTCATTTGAGTAGCCTTTCTCTACATTATCTTTAAATTATATGATGGCAGGGCAAATTTTAAAGAAGTCACCTAAATCAGTTGATGATTTAAAGTCTTTCCTTTTTAAGCTTCAGAAGAGATATTAATTAAGTCTGGGGAAAAAAGGTGCTTAACACCAAGATTACCTTACAACCCCAAAGCTGCTTATTGCACCTAACAAGCATTGATGGAATACATTTCCTTCAAACCTCAAGTATTGCCTGACATACTAGACCCAGCCTACCAGAGATCTATCAATATTCTACTATGTAATCTTACCATCATGAATGTAAGTCCAGGGGGGACCCTCTGCTCCTTGACCAAGAAGGTTCCCTTTTTCTTAAAAAAGGGGCCCAAAGAAGGCTGCTGTCCGCATCATCACCCAGGGCAATCTCGCCCATGTGATGGACAAATGGTGGTTGATGGTCTAACCTATTAAAATCCCTCATTCCCCTCCCTACTTAACCACAATTGAGCTTATCTACAAATCAGGGAAGTATGTGTAGAGGTTACTGTGGAAAGAGGTTAGCAATGGAAAATTAAAGGACATCTCCCAATGGTGACAGAATCAAGCTAACATAATGGTGAGATATATCAAACCCTCCCTCCAATAACAATGCCAACTCCCGTTAAGAATGTGAGAAATGCCAGTGAGTCAAAGGGTCTGGATCTGGTAAAGATGGGAGGTCAAAATCCCTTCACAACGAAATTGGAACGCCCCTATGCGGGTGGCCCTAGGTGCTACCAGCTGCCCATCAAGCAAAACGTCACCAGTCAGCCAGGCAAAATTGCATTGGTGGAGGAAATCAGGTGTTTAAACTTAAAAATCAAATTCAGGAGGCCATCAGAAGGCTAATTTATGTCAGTTTCCATGGTTATTCAAATCTCATTAAATCTGGCATAAATTAAGATTCTTTTGTCTAGATGCAGCTCCTCACTATTCCCCAAGCTTTCCCATATTCAAAACAATTGCCCCTCATGGTTATGATTGTTTCAATTATTCCCTTTTTGCTTATTAATAAACAACCCTTTCCCAACTAAAAATTTAATTTTTATTAAATTTTTCTAGCATTTGCCTCCTCAGCAACCCCAAACCATGTTTCTTAAGTTGCGTCACAATTGGGCCCTAGTGTCCATTCTCACCACGTTGCTCCCCGCCTTCATCAAATAGGGTGTATCACATGCGCGACTTGTTGGGGATATCTCCATTCAGGCGCTCTCTGGCATCAAGATGTGCTGACAATGTTGGAGATCTTATCTCCCCGTTGGGCGACTTTGTAACCTCACCACCCAACCTATTACTAGTGGTCCTGCGGTGAATCCCTGGCCCCTCCATTGGGACCAAAGGGTCCTCCATACCCAAATTTTCTGCCTAGGGGCCGTTGTTTGGTTGCTTGTTGGGTTGATGGTTACGGTGGTCACCAGCGTAATTCTCTGTCTGCCTCCCTCCCACTTATTACCAAGTCTCTCAGATGGCAATGCCCTTGGCATTCTAATTCTCTCTCTGGGTGCTCATGCACCCCAACTGCAGGCTGGTCTTAATTTTATATGACAGTTCTGTGACAATGGACATTATTGTGAAAAAAACATCAGGAGATTAAAAACCTACCAATACCAATTGAGGATTATTAAAAAGTTCACTGCATTTGGTCTATGTTGGGTATGGGCTTACCTAAGGACAAATTGTTATGTACTTTGCTTAATGTTCATATTTCTGATGAATTAACCCCATCTGAGCTAAAAAGTCCGCACTTTATTGAAGGCCTACAGTGATCTTCTCTAAATCTTATACTGACTATTGACACATGAAGGATTGGAGCCACACAATTGATGTTAGTGATGCCTATCCCATTCTATCCAAATCCTATCATAAACCAGAGTTGAAGAGCAACAGATGAGGACAGGGATTAAACAATTACTAGACGCTGGGTTTCTGTGCCTTCCCAAAGCTCTTGGTCGTAGCCTCTTTTGTTTATTAAGAAGAAAAAGGAGGTCATCAGGTAGTTATGGACTACTGAAAATTGAAAAACCTCAGAAAAAAAGGACAGTCGTCCTATCCCCATATTGATGATGCTCTGGCCTGACTCTTTGGATCTAAATTCTTTTCCTTTATGGACTATACTAGCGAATACTGGCAAATGGACCTTTCCCCACAAAACCAGTATAAATGTGCTCTTATTTGCAGTGAAGGCCTATTTTAACCCGTTCAACTACCACAGGTGTTGTGAAATGTTCCCACAACCTTCTAGTGAGCAATGGATCATATTTTACAGGATTTTAAGCTTAGTTGTTTTCTTATCTATCTTGATAGTATCACAGTCTTTTTCAAAACTTTTAATGAGAATCTTAGGCGCTAAAAGGAAGTTTTATCGCTTGCATTCATCTAATATTAAAGTAAAGCATCAAAATGTACTTTTTCCAGAAGAAAATAAATTTCTCAGACAAGCCATCTTACAATAAGGATACAACTCTTACAAGATAAAGTTGAAGCTATCCCCAAAATGCTTGCACCCTGAACCCTTCTCAGCATTAAAGCATTTTTGGCTATGATGGGGTATGACCATCAATTTATCCAAAGTTTGCCCATCTCAGTGAGCCTCTTATACGCCTCTTAGCTAAAAACACATTATTCTATCAGGGTGCTGAACAAAATCCGCATTTAAGAAACTAAAGAAGTTGCAACTAACGGCCTATCCTACGTCACCTGAACTATGGTAAGCCCTTCATTTTGTTTAATGACACCTTTAGTTATGTTGTTTGAGACATCCTGGCTCAACTGGATGAGAATGGCGTAGATCATCCAAAGTCATACTTCAGCAAAGTGATTTCAAAAGCTGAACACAATTACAGCATCACCAAAAAAGAGTGACTGGCTGTCTTGCTCATTTTTAAATACAGTAAAGCCCCAATTATCCGTGAGAGATACAAAAAAATTAATTACAAACCTCAAGGAAACCAATTTTAATCCAAGCCAACAACAGGGAAAATACAATAGGCCCTACAGTGCAAAGGTTGGAAATTTTTGACAGGTTTATTATGTATCATAATCCTTTAGGCCTTCTCAGAATTTAGTTTTGGCTCTTGCTCTTTTGTTTTTGCCAAGTTCACTAATCCCCCTCTATGTATATATTCTCTTAGTCTGCCAGTGGTGTCAGTTGTCAATAAGCATATTTAGTGATCAGTTGCGATCAGTTTGTTAGTTCCTGAAATTTATAATGGCTGAAAAAAATAAAAGAAGTTTATGTTAATGATTGCACAAAAATTTGAAATGTTTTTTAAAATAAAAAATGGCGCTTGGGTGCACGTTAAAGTGGCTGCACCATTTGCCCCTTGTTCTTTGAACTTGACCATTAGAAGTGAAAGTGCCTCACGATTTTCAACTCTGCCACTTCTGCTGCTCCACCATTTGTCATCACCCCAGCTGCCACCTCACCTCAATTTTCCAAATGGAACTCAATCCCCCTGATCATAACCTTAGGTAATTTGGGTGCTGCTTCTAAAGTGGCAGCCAATAAAGAATTACAAAATTTTAAAAATATGACCATATTGCATAAATGTGAGTCAATGGCTGGATCAGTTTCAGCTGAGTAGCTGTGGTTGACAGTATGCAACCAATCAGCTTCTGCCACTGCTCAAATTCTGGAGGCTGGCCCAGCGTTGGCCAAGCTAAATCCATTCAAGTGTCTCAAAAAGATTGACAATAGTGACTAGCCCTTCAAAATCAAGCCAAATTTCGCTCTAAAGGAATTTTAATTAATCCTCCCAATTCACACTCTTGCCATTTTTGATCAAAACCTGGGTTTTCTAATCAACAAAATTTAAGAAAATGGCCGTGGAGGCCACAGAAACTCATGTCACAGCTATTGACATAATTCCTGGAATTAACCGCCCTCTAAAGCCAAGTCCAACAAGCCATTAAGGCAGAGACCAGAACCCTAAGGGTCACTGATGACCTATCTAAGGTCATTGACAAAATATGGGCTTTGGCTTTTCCAGCTAGGGCTGAGGTTACGGATTAGTTGAGGCAAAAACCCAAGGCGAAAATAGAACTTAACACCCAGAAAATTACAAAATATGAGGTTACAAAATCTGGCCAAATTTGAAAATTTTTGACGCTGTTAAAGAACAAAGAATTTGTAGCTCATATCAGGTTTCAATAACCACTGTAATCTTTGTGAATCAACTCCCTATAAATTAAGTTTCAAGATGAGAAAGGCTCTGCTTTTCTCAGATATTCTGATCACCCTAATAAAGGCTAGAAATCTTGGACCAGTTTCCTGTAGAATTTTTTCTTTCTTCAACAAAAAAATATACCTCCTCGAAGATCTGTGATGGCTGGAGTTTGTTTCCTGCTATGGTTTGCACCCATTGTTGTACTTGAGCCCTCCACCCACTCCACCACCTATTCTGCTGGCTCCGCCTCCTCCTATTTTTCTGACCTTTTCCTTGGATTTTATGCCACCCTTCCCAGCTCCCAGAGCCTCTTGCCCTGATGGTTGTGGCCAGTTTGGTGTGCGTTTTGCTCCAAAGATTTATATGGAAACACAATACTTACCATTGAGACGTCTCTTCGTTTTGTTGGGTCACTTGGCTTTGTTGTATCACCTTTGGCCTGTGTCTTTCTCTTCAGCGACCTCCTGCGCTCCAGTTTCCCTGAAATTATCTAAGAAAAGACTGTATTTTTATGTGAGTTTCTTCAACTGTTGGGTGGCTAGATTTAACCAATCCTCTCAGAGTTGTCACCCATTGAAGTGGTCCACTGGGCTGGTACTTTTGTATCCCTTCTGGACTTGGTTGTTACCTTCTTCAAAGGGTGTGCTGAGGGTGTTGTGCGGCTCCCATCACTCAAGACGCTCATAAAGTGTGCAGTATCTGCCACTACTGGTCTCACTCTCCACTATTCATGCGATTCCAAATTTAAAATTGAAATCTTTAACACGTTGTCCAGCCTTAGGGCCCACCAAAAGTCTCAAGGCAAGAACTTAGCTGACAACCTCCTTCTCCAGCTGCTGCTCCATGAGATTTCAGAGGGAGCTCACCATTGGTTATTTTTCCACGGGTGAGAATAATAAATTTCTCCTGGAATCTCTCCCAGCGTTGGAAACCTTTGTCATGCCATGCGAGTATCCCCTGCTACCTTTAGAGGACTATAACCCCTTTGTACACTTTTCCCAAGGAGACCTCACTACAGCTCAATACTTGCACCTATTTCAAGAGTGATCATCAAGGTTGGAATCTCTTTTACAGTTGAAAATGTCCCTTCTCCGCAATTCCCTAGATTATACTGGTGCTTCCCTTGGCATATGGGATAACCCTCCCCTCCTTATCTGAGACATGCTTCATCCTTGCATCCATGTTGTTTATAAGCCTCTGTGCCACCAAGCCCAATTCTACCGCTGAACTTCAGATCCTAGAACTTGACAACTCCATCACTGTGTGGCACCAGCATTTTTCTGATTTAGTGGTGACATATCAAGCTGAGACATTGGCTGTAATGAACACTCTCAACCTGATCCTAGAATGCCCTACTTCCATACTCTCCCATTACCGCTTGGAACCAGCAGTAAGCTCGCTGGAAGGTGCGACTGAAACCTCCATCATAGGTGGGGGTCCCTTCACTACTGGCCCTGAACCGCCACGCTCCACGCAGTACCCCTTGCTTTTGTCCTCTAAGTAGAGGGGGTAGTAAGTATAACCAATTTAATTCAGAGCATTCACTTCCTTCAGGCCATGGACCTGCCGTTGCCATTTTGGAACCTATGCCTTCTGTCCAAAATGTCATACCAGTTGGCCAAGTTGAAAAACTCTTTCCTATCACTCCAAAGTCACCTCTTGTGGCGGACTCCATCCAGATACAAGTAGAGATCCATGAGAGGATTATTGAAGAAGAGCTAGCCACGTCTGACCCCACCAAAAGCTTGGCTATCCTGACTGGTGTAGTCTCATGTGAGAAAGATCTTCGTCTCGCCAAACATAGATCATTAAGATACACCACACCATTCAAGTCCCGTGGACAACTTTATGGCAATGTGAAGTCATATGGGGTAAATTTTTTAGAGGATACTCAACATTATATGCCGCCCTCTGGGCATGGAGCCATCCTGTCCTCCCTTGACTCTAAGGGAAATAAACCCTCCTCTGCTTACTTCTTGTTCATGGCTACTTTTTCTTCTAGAGGGAAGAGCTTTCAAGCACTCGCTTTGGTGGACACTGGTGCAATTGAAAACTTCATCCACCAAGAGTTGGCGGAGGCCCTGGAGCTGCCCCTGGGAGTTGGTCAGTTTGTGAATAGTGGTGCATCTCAAACCATTCCAAGTTATCGCTTATTAACATCTGTTCCTTTCATTGCATGCAATGGTTACTTTATTGAGAGCTTCTCCTCAATAAAGAACCTTCTATACCCTGTTATTTTGGGAGTTGTATGGTGGTGCCAATTTAAAATCGCCACTAACCTTATGGACTCTACCATGCATGCACAACCTCATGGTGGAGTCACAATTACCGTCCATTACTTAGATGAGAGTGCCACGGCGCTCCCCAGAAGGTGGGGCCCTTCTCCTAAGGTGGGCCTAGACTCTATTCAACCTACTGATGCCATGACCCCAACACTTACTCTGCCAGAGTGTATCCATGGATATGCTGATCTGTTTGATCCCACAAAGGCCCGCCCACTCCCTGAGCAAACCAAGTTTGACTTTGAGTTTAAGTTGACCATGGACCTCATCAAATCCTCTCCAATTTAGACCTTGTCCCCTGAGGTAGGAGGCAGCCTTGGACGCTTGGGCAGATGACATGCTCTCTAAGAGTCAAAACTTTAATAAATCCTCACCTGTGTGCTCCCCCTTCTGGAAGTTTTGAATTACACTTCCTATTGAACAGGTTTTCTCTTGAAGTTACTTTAAGTGGATTCTCTAAAAAGCGTTATGTTAAAGAAAAAACAGGTTATAAATCGACCTAATTTATTATCACTAAAAGGATGGGATATTTATAGGTTTTGATCTGGTTCATAATCTATCAAAGCTGATTAATCGCTGTGCAATCAAATCTTCAATCAATTGATCAGGATGAGGATGATCGTTCTTATTAACCTTGACATATTGAGATAATAAAGCTCTCCTTTTGATGAAGCTGAGAGAATCAATGAAGTAAAAATCATAGGATACAAGAAAATTTGGCAAAATCTTGACACTTCCCCCCTCAAGATTCAATCACAGATGAGGGTAAATTTTTAAAAAACTAGGGTGGATACAATTGATCACTATGCCAATTTTAACATGAACAGTCAAATATTTTAATCCTCCTCAAAATACAACTCAATAAGTACCAGACCAGTTAATTAATAACTTCTCAGTTTGCCCACCAGGCTGAGAGTGAAAATACATTACATAATCTCCAATTTGGTATTCAGGTAAGTTGTGATTAAATTGATTAGCTCTGTGTCTCTCTTTGAGTAGTCACTTCAATTGACTTCATGGCTTGAGCTTGAAGATGAATAATCTCATCCACTAGATTTTTCAGAATTAGATCAGAGTTTCCAGGTATACTTTCTTCAAGTATGGCTTGAACACTAGAAGGGACTGAGGGGTCTTTGTAAGTCCCAGGGAGTGTCCTTTGGCTCTCGATCGAGCTATCTTTCCATTCCCAAGTAAGAAAACACCGAAGAGGATGGCAGTACCCCTCATCACCCAAGGCGATCTCGCCCACATAGTTGATGAGCGATGGGTGACAGCCCATCTGCTTCAGATCCCACCCCCAATTTCCTCACTCACCTTGGCAGAACTGTTGCAGGGAATCAATGAAATCTGTGCTAAGATTATTGAACTGAAATTAGTCAGATCTAATTTGGGTAGCAATTGGGCTGATGGCCAAAATTTGAATGTTTATAAAAGCATGAAGAATGAAACATTGGCCAGATCACCCAATGGTTCCAATTTGACCCCAAAATCAACAGAACAAATATTGGGCGCCATTGCTGAGAGTTTGAAACCCTCCAATAGTAATTCAGGCGTTGCTCCCAATGGGCCTCTATCAACTGAACAAATGGTTAATTGACTGAGCACGGGTAGGTTGGCTGTCCCAAACCCGTTCCCAACCAAATGGTCCCATCCCTATATTGGATGGCCTTGGGGGATTCCCATCACTCGTTGGGCTAAATGCCATTGTGCTAACCATCAGAAATGTAATTGACCCCTGGTCCAGATGTTTGAGGTCGAACTGACAGAGAATCAGCCCGCCGCCAAATTTTGCAGTGATGGTTCCCAAAGAATAAACCCCCCTCTACCATCCAATCCACCGGTTAGGCCAAATTTGTGGATCCTGACCACATTTCACCAATCGACCACTATTTAATCAGTTGCAAGGCACTGAGAAGATTGTTGGTTGATTTTCTTACTTTATTTCCCAAATAAAAATTTTGTAAAAAAAACCCCAAATTTTTATCTCTCTCCTTTCAACCACACTCCATATGGTGTTTGCCTGGTGGTCCACCGCTCTGCACTCTGGGTGGGCCATACCAATTCTCTTGGTTACCATGATTCCCTCTATCACCAATTGGACTTGACAAGTTCAAAATTTTTAGCTCTACAACCTGGTTCTCATGAACTTTTGGCAGTAATATACAGGGATTTTATGGCCCTATGTTCGGCAACTACAAGACAAAATCCACCTCTCTTTTACCCCCAACTAAATGGTCTTAACAACCATGAATCTCGCAGAAACTATCCCATTAGTTTCCAACCCAGTTAGCAGAACTCCTGGGTCCAAAATATATTCAGTGTGTTTTGCTGTTGGGATACTCCTAACCCTGACGTTCCGCCACCATTTTGTGGTATCCTATTTCCTGGCTCCATATCAAGTCGTACAGTTGACAATGCCTCTGGCATTCTGGCTTGCTTTCTGGATGCTAACACGCCCTGACTGGCAGGCCAGTCTAAACTTCTTCTGCTGTTTCCATGACATAATCAACCATTACTTTCAGCCACTTCCACCTTGATTTTTGAATTTGGTGCCGCAGTGGTTACTCTCTACCAGATGAGCGTGCAATCAGTTGTATGCTGTTTGTTGCTTGTTTGGTCACTCTCTGACTTTGGGAGAAGCATTCTCTCTATTCTGGGAAAACTCTTTAAGCTGCCCAAGAGGTGACAATCGCATCTTCTCCTATTTCATCCGAGCTGGGGAAAATATTAAGTATCCCTTCCCAAGAAATCGCCAATCAGGTACTGGACGCACTCACCAAAGTACAAATGCTCACAACAATCGCACTCAATAACGCTTCTGCGATATCTGAGACCCAACAAGGTCTCGCATTGTTAGATGCCATGGATGGGGAGGCTCATCGCTGGGTGAGAAGTCTTTTATGTTCTTCCACACAAAAAGGAGACCCTGCCTCCCTGATGGCTGTTGTATCAGCCGCCTTGAACCCCCTTCTGTCCCAATCAGACATTTATTTAAACTGCTCTTTGCCATGGCTGAAGCCCCTAGTTTAGCTTCTTTGATCTCTACCTTTCGTGAGCTGGCTCCTGCGTCAGAACTATCTATTGACATGCTTCAGGAAGTCTTTAGAGCGAGTTTAAATTCAGTTTATGCTCACCACGTGGCTTGGTCTACCACCCAAGGATCAATAGATCAAATAGGCGTCATTGCATCTACTATCAAAGCTTTGCCTCGCCACGTTTCCTCATATCAAGAAAGGAATTTCATGATAGGATTTCTTGATGATGGTGCAGATGATGTGCCCAACACTAAAATAGTAGCGGACATGGATTCCAACTCTGCTGGAACTCCCAAGTCCGAGTTAGCATTCCCAGAGATAACTTTTAACGATTCTGTTCAAGCTCAGATGAAGGAAACAATTAGCCCAGTCCTGGTTCTTCCAATTTTCGCTCCAGCTAAGAATACTGACCCTGGTCCTGACCCACCTATCATTTCTTCAGTCGCCCATGAGTCAGTCATATCTCCCAATAAACAAAATTGCGCTTATTTTCTTGTACCCATGAGAATTAGTATCAGTTCCCACCATGTCTCTTTCAAAGCTCTGGTGGATACTGGAGCAGCGGGGAACTTCATGAGTGTAGAGTTGGCACAACAACTAAAACTGGATATGGATGTGGGCTCCTCAGTAATGGTGGCCTCCTCTGCTTATCAGTCTTTGTATGTTGTTTGCCAACCAATATACTTCTCAATTCACCAATATAACTTCTGTGATCATTTTTTGGCCATGCCAAACCTGGTATTTCTGGTGATCTTGGGGGTGGGATGGTGGCGCCAACAACATGTAAGGATTCATTTGGAATCAAATACATTGTCATTTGTGAATGACAATTTGGAAGGAGAGTTCCTATGATCAACATCCTCGAGAAAATCCAAGGAACTGGCTCTATCACCACCCTAGTCACTTCAGTGGGCATTCCAGCCAAGTTCCCTGAAAATTTAATGCTATATTGCAGGATTTTTGACATGGAAAAGGCGGACCGCCTGCCAAAACATACTAGGTATGATTGTTGATTTTGGACAACCATGGAATTGGTGAACATCAATTGCCCGTTGTATCCCCATACGGCGGAAGAAGAAGGTGCACTTAATACCTGGTTGAACAATATGTTAAAAAAAGGCTGGTTGTTTAAAGAAACATCTCCCATCGCTTCCCCTATCATCTTTGCAAGAAAATCGGATGGATCGCTCTGCCCTTGTGTAGATTACGGTCCACTGAACAAAATCACAGTTACAGACCCCTACCCATTGCCCCTGGAACAGACAATCAGTCAGGCAATCACCAAATCCCGTGTCTTTTCAAAATTGGATCTAGTGAACGCTTTCAATAAGATTCAAGTAATGGAAGGACAAGATTTGGTTGACTGCAATCTGAATGAGGTGAGGCATTTTCCAATTTCGTGTAATGCCCTTTGGGTTGAAAAATGCTCCCGTTACATTTCAATGAATGATCAACAATGTGTTAGGGGATCTCCAGTTTTCCTGTGCTATTGCTTGTATTGATGATATCCTAGTCCATTCCCCAACTCCCAAGCAACATGCTATTGACTTAGAAGCAGTGGTGGTTGCTTTACACAAAGCAGGCCTGTTCCTCAAAGCTTCCACATGTGAGTTTTACAAGGAAGAGGTTACATTTCTTGGAAACCTGGTACTTAAAGAAGGGGTCGCCTTCCCCCCAACAAATTAGATGCAATCTGAGAATGGCCAACCCCAACTACACAGAAGCAGCTTCGAAGTTTCTTGGGTACTATCATTTTCCTAAAGAAATTCTCCCCCGCACTTTCCCAGTTGGCCGCCCCGCTCCACCCCCTCACAGGGAAAAATGTACCGTTTTGTTGGACCCCTGAATGCCAGCAGGCGTTCGAAGTGATTAAAGAAGTGTTCATGTTCCCTCCCATTTTATAACATGCTGATCCCACCAAACTGTATATCGTCACATGCAATGCTTCATCGGTAGCTGTGGGCGCAGTGCTGCTTCAGGACCATGATGGTCTCAAACATCCAGTCGCTTATTTCTCCTGAAAATTCACCGCTACAGAGCAGTCCTGGGCCATCTATGACAAGGAACTGGCCACTGTTGCATGGGCATTAACTCATTGGCGGTACCTGTTGCAAGGTGCTCATCATGAGTTAATGGTTCGCACAGATCACCAAGCTCTCTTGTATTTTTGCAAACCCCAAAAATTGGCACTGGCAAGCCTGAACCTATCAGGACCTGTGCAGTTTTAACTTCAAATATGAATTCATCAAGGGTGCGCTAAATGTCCTTCCCAATTTCCTAAGCTGTAGTCCCACTCACTGCCCCTTGGAGCCTGAGGAAGAGGATCTCGTTACCATGATCCCTGCTACTCAAATCCTATCAATTGCTCCCTCCGTTGTTTCCTCCGCTGTGCTGTCACCCAACAATCCATTATTGGCCCAGGTGCTAGCCAGTCAAACGGCCTGCCCTGAGGGCGTGGAGTTGATTAAACACTTGACTCACTTGAGCCCCAAACACTCCCTATATTCTTTAGAAGAAGGTCTCATCTACTTTCATTCTCATGTTTGGGTGCCTCCCTCCTTCCATCTGAACGTATTCCGCACACACCATGATCCCTCGCAGTTGGACACCCTGGTAACAAGAAATGCATCGATCTGATCAAGTGAACCTTTAATTGGGCAGGACTGACCAAAGAGGTTCTGACTTGGATTGCCAATTGTGTTACTTGTGCTAGGGCTAAGTCAGATTTTCAGAAAAAATGGCCTCCTGCACCCTTTACAACAAGTGGAAGGTCCATGGGCCTCAGTGTCCGTAGATTTCATCATCAAACTCCCCTGCTCCAATGGTTTCACAGCAGTAATGGTGGTGGTAGATCGTTTTACCAAATTTTCCCTGTTCATTCCTTGTACTTCTGTGATTATATTGGAAGAAATGGCGCGTCTATTCGTTCGCCATGTGTTTTCAATGTTCAGCCTTCCCCAGGAAATTGTTAGTGACAGGGGTACCCAGTTTACCAACCGGTTTTGGAGCAAACTCTTGTTGATCCTTAAGATAACCCCCTGTCAATCCATGGTGTATCATCCCCAGTCCAAAAGCCAGACTGAGTGGGTTAACCAAGTTCTTGAACAGTACCTGCATTGTTATGCGGTAGCAGCACAAGATACCTGGGCTGATGACCTGCCTCTTGCCCAATTCACATATAATAATGGGACTCATGCTTCCATGGGTTTCTCACCATATGAAGCAACGTTGGGTTATAACCCATCATTCTCAGTCAGGGCATGCTTGCAACCAGAAGTGCAAGCTGCTGCGGATCATGCTGGCCATATTTGATCAACCCAAGCTTTAGTGCGGAAATACCTTACTAAAGCTATCAATGACTACAAGCGATTTGCAGATTGTAAGCGCCTTCCAGGTCATGATTTTAAGGTGGGTTCCTATGTCATGCTCATTACCCACCATTTGCAAATCCAAACCCCTTCCCACAAATTCGCCAGCAAGCGTTCAGGTCCCCACTTAGTGGAGGAGGTATTGGGTAATGGGGCGTTTTGATTGAAGCTTCCCACGCATTGGAAGCAACACCCAGTTTTCCTTGTATCCCAGCTGTCACCTTTCAAGGGTGTGGTTCCCACGGACCCATAATCAATCATCATAAACAACGAGGAGGAAGCTGAAGTGGAGGCCATCATGGCATCTCGGAAGTTGTGACAATCAGTCCAATACCTTGTGGCCTGTAAAGGATATCCAGCTTATGAAAACAGTTGGGTCAAGGCGCGCGATTGCGCGAATTGTATGGACTTGGTTGACGCTTTCCACACATCCCACCCTGAGGCTCCCCGCCCACTGCAGAAGGCCACAACAATTATGGCTATCAAGTCACCCAAAGCGCATAAGAACGTGGCTCTGGTGCAGTTTCCCGGTGGGGGGCCATCCCTTTGGGAAAAGGAAAGGGTAATGTAAGTCTTGGGGAGTGTCCTTTGGCTCTCAATTGAGCTATCTTTCCGTTCCCAAGTAAGAAAACACTGAAGAGGATGGCAGTACCCCTCATCACCTAAGGCTATCTCGCCCATGTAGTTGATGAGCGATGGGTGACAGCCCATCCACTTTGGATCCCACCCCTGATTTCCTCACTCACCTCAGCAGAACTGTTGCGGGTAATCAGTGAAATCTGTGCTGAGATTATCAAACTGAAATTAGTCAGATCTAATTTGGGTGACAATCGGGATGATGGCCAAAATTTGAATGGTTATAAAAGCATGAAGAATGAAACATCAGCTTGATCGCCTGATGGTTTTGATTTGACCCCAAAATCAGCAGAACAAATATTGGGCGCCATCGCCAAGAGTTTGAAACCCTCCAATAGTAATTCAGGTGTTGCTCCTGATGGGCCTCTATTGACCAAACAAATGGTTAATTGACTGAGTGCGGGTAGGTTGGCTGTCCCAAACCCGTTCCCAACCAAATGGTCTCATCCCTATATTGGATAGCCTTGGGGGATTCCTGTCACTCGTCAGGCCAAACGCCATCATGCTAACTGTCAGAAACGTAATAAACCCCTGGTCTAGACGTTTGAGGTTGAACTGACATAGACTCAGCCCGCCGCCAAATTTTGCAATGATGGTTCCCAAAGAATAAACCCCCCTCTACCATCTAATCCACCGGTTAGGCCAAATTTGTGGATCCCAACCATGTTTTGCCAATCGACCACTATTTAATCAGTTGCAAGGCACTGAGAAGATTGTTGGTTGATTTTTCTTACTTTATTTCCCAAATAAAAATTTTGTAAAAAAAACCCCAAATTTTTATCTCCCTCCTTTCAACCACATTCCAGATGGTGTTTGCATGGTGGTCCACCACTCTGCACTCTGGGTGGGCCATACCAATTCTCTTGGTTACCATGATTCCCTCTATCACCAATTGGACTTGACAAGTTCAAAATTTTAGCTCTGCAACCTGGTTCTCATGAACTTTTGGCAGCAATATACAGGGATTATATGGCCCTATGTTCGGCAACTACAAGACAAAATCCACCTCTCTTTTACCCCCAACTAAATGGTCTTAACAACCATGAATCTCGCAGAAACTATCCCATTAGTTTCCAACCCTGTTAGCAGAACTCCTGGGTCCAAAATATATTCAGTGTGTTTTGCTGTTGGGATACTCCTAACCCTGACGTTCCATTACCATTTTGTGGTATCCTATTTCCTGACTCCATATCAAGTCGTACAGTTGGCAATGCCTTTGGCATTCTGGCTTGCTTTCTGGATGCTAACGCACCCTGACCAGCAGGCCAATCTAAAGTTCTTCTGCTGTTTCCATGACAGTCTTGCCCATATATGCACTTAAAGGTGACAATTTGATAATTTGATGATAGCTTATACAATATGTAAATAAGGCACTAGGAAAATAAAAATTCCACTAAGATGGATCAGTAGAAGCCATTTATTTTAATAAAAAGTAGAGTTCCGTTGACTTTTTCAATGGCCCCATTCATGGAGGGATTTTATGGAATGACAAATCGTTGGGCAGTGTTGAATAATTTTGATAATTCCTGTAAGAGTTGCAAGGTAAAGTTAGTCCCATTATCTGACATAAGGACCTTGAGACACCCATTTTAAGAGATTATGCGTTGGTATAAACATAGCGCCGTAGTTTTATTCAATGGGGTAGTAATGAAAATGGCTTCACCTCATTTAGTTAAATGGTTGACAGCCATAATAATATACTGGTGGCCATGTGATCCCCAAGGAAAAGGACCTACCACATCAATGCTTACCACTTCAAACGCTTTAGTTGGGGGAATAACTTGATGTTGATAAGTTGGGTTGGTCATTCCCTGGCTTTTACAAATAAGACATGAGTCAAGGGTCTCTCAGATAAATTTAGTCATGCTATTCCAATAATATTGGGTTTTCAGCCATTCTTGAGTTTTCTTTAACCCACTGTGGCCTACTTGCTCATGTCCTGCCATGAAAGCCTGAGATCTTGAGTTTGGGTGTAAAGAGGGTAACCACTTGGATTTATCCTTCTTATATAAAGATTCCTCTTGGATCATAGTATCTTTGGTAATAGATTTTAAATAGGCTCAATCTTCTTCAGACTCTCAATCTCACAACTCAGGCCTCCCAATGAGATTATATGGGCGTTCTTCCTTCTCCATTTCCAAAGTCATAACAGGCAGTCAGGACAGACCATCAGATTTCTAATGTTGAGCACCCAAACAATGAACAATGGAAAAATCATAATTTTGCAACCTTAAAGCCCAATGAGCCAATATCCTGTCAGGATCCTTCATATTTTGCAACTATTGTAAAAAGAATGGTCAAAAATAAAAAATGGTTACCATATAAGAAGGGATGGAAGTTTTTGATTGCTAGAATTATGTCCAGATACTCTCTCTCAGTGACACTGTAATTTCGCTAAGCTTTGGACATAATTTTGCTATAAAACGCGATGGGATGATCCTTTTGTTCTTCATCACACTAGGATAAGATAGCCCCCAATAGCGACATTTCTTGCATCAGTATGTATGAAAAAAGGCTTATTGAATAGAGAATGAATTAGAGCATGTGCCTTAATCATGGCAGTTCGCAGAGAATTGAACAACTGTTCCTGAGCTGAACTCCACTCAAAGGGCACTCCTTTTTGTAACAGATGGAATAATGGTTCAGCCATATCAGCAGTTAGGTATAATTTGCCAATAATACCCGACCATACCAAGAAAGACATGAATATCCCTCAGTGAGGTAGAAGGAGGCATTTGAAGAATAGCTTGAATTTTGTCTGAGAGGGGTCAAATCCCTATAGCTGTTACTTGATGTCCTAAAACTCCATTTCATTTTTGGAATAATGAACATTTGGAGGATTTTAGCTCTAAGGAAAAATTTCAAATTTTCCTGAAAACTTCTTTTAGATAACCCAAATGTTTGGTAAAGGTTTTGGAAAACACGTTAATACCATCAAGATAGACCAAAACCCAGGTGAGTTCTATGGCTTGTAACATACCATCCATGGCTCTTTGGAAAGTGGCTGGGGCGTTGCTCAATCCTTGAGGCATCTGATTTGGTTCAAACAACCCTTCCCTGAATATTAGAGCACATTTAGCTCTGTCTTCTGGGATAACTAAATTTTCCAGTATTCACTAGCTTAGTCCATGGCCAAAAAATAAGTTGATCCAGCCAACAACCTAAGGGAATCATTGATCCTAGGTAAAGGATAACTGTCTCATCAAGTAATATCGTTCAATCTGTGATAATCCATAACCACTTGGTGAGACCCATCCTTCTTCTTAATCAACAGCAACAGAGAAGCCCAAGGACTATTGGAAGGTTTCAATAGTTTAGCCTCCAATAGGTGATGCAATTCTTTGGTAACCTGGGCTTCTTCCACTTTAGACTTATGATAGGGATTTGCGCAAATAAGAAGTTGATCGCCAGTTTCAACGGAGTGTATTACTCCTTTCATCTTACCAAAGTCGCAAGAGTGCTTGACAAAAATGTCAGAGTATTCTTCTAACACCTGAAGCACTAGTTTCTCCTGTTCACTAGTGAGGTTTTTTCCAATAGCAGGTCCCACAGTCAGAATTTCCTAATTACTTTCCAACCCAAAATCTTTTAGATTTCCAAAAGTTTTAACATCATAAATCCAGGATAAGGGAAATAACTTGACATAAGCAATTTGGTTCTTTTGATCTACCATTTTTTGGCTCATTGGTAAGGTTTGCCAATAAAACAGATAACAACCCTAAATAAGCACAATCCAATTTCCAGAACAAGGAAAGTTTTCTTTAGCAGAAGGTTTAAAAATGCCTTGGACTTGTTTTAAATGTCATTTGGGAATAGAAAACTGTAAAGAAGTACTAATAATTACCTGCAATTTTGGCGGAATAATCTGATTTTGGGGAGAAAATAGGCATCCCCTCTTTGATATCCACTGAAGTAGGGTAAATCTTACACGAGGGTCGCCAACCTGGTATTGAATAGAATAAGACCTTCTAGACCATTCCAACAGACATAACTGATGTTGAGTATGAGCATGGTCATACAAAAGTAAGGGAACTTTATACCCAAGAGAGATAACAACGAGTCAGGGTAATTAATAGTTTCATTGAATTCCCTCAAAAATTGAGTCCCCAATAGTAGGTCATAACTCATGTTATCAAATACAATGGCAGGGATGAAGAAAGTTAAGTTCCCAATTTTTAGTGGAAAGGATGAAAAAGCTCCAATTGACTGAGTACTCTGAGGTCCCGCGGTGCTATATTCTAATAAGAAATATCAGGTGTTAATTTGATCCGCTTATGAAATTTTGATGAGGCAAGATTCACCAGAGATCCCATATCAATAATAGCTTTGACATTGACTGATTCACTCAGAAGTCAATATGGGTAATGAAGCTTCCAAATTGAGAGGATAACGCCAATAATGAGGGCAAGGAATAAGAAGAATGATCATCTTTGTTATAATTGGCAGGACTTTGATGTTCTTGTTGCACACTCATATCATTATTGAGATGAAAATCTAATTAGTTTTATCCCTTTTCTTCATCTCATCCGCTTCTTTTTTAGAACAATGTTCTTCTTTATGGAAATATCGGTGACAGTAATTATACTGAATCACTCTAGAATTCTCAAAAATAGCATAAACTTTAGGGTGACTAGGTCTTGGAGAATCATAAACTTGGGTTTCTCCTAGAATTGAGGAGGCAATTCCAAAAAGGCCTCCTTGATGTCTAATATACTTCTGAAATTCTTCTTTATGCTAAGAATTTATACTTGCAAATGAGTCCTGGAAATAAAAGCAGACATAACAGCAGTAATTGCATCATCCAAATATAACTGACCACAGGCTACCAAAGTTTGAGCTTCCCAATAAAACTGATGGGCAAAATTTTTAATCTTTCATTCTGGAGGGGCTGTATACCCATAAAAGCCTGTGTTTGAGAGGATAAGTTTTGCTCACTTCCAAATTCTTTGATTAGCGCCTCTTTGACCTGAGACCAAGTAGAGCAAGTCACTAAGTGGGGTACCATGATATCCTGGGCCAATTGATTGAGACAATTAGGCAAGTGTCAGAATTGCAGATGATCACATAGTCCAACCCTTTGACTGGATATGAGATTTGATGATTGGGTTATAATCATAGAGGGTTGGCAATAGGGGCTTACTGATGAGAATATTTTCAGGTGGAATCCCAAATGATATTAGAAGTCATTGACTATGAGTTATTGTCGGGCATCATCCCTGATGATATTTGAGGCCACTGAAAGATGATAATTTCTTCAGGAATCATCCCTGATGATATTTAAGGCCACCAACAGATAATAATTTTGACAGGAATTATCCCTAATGATATTTGAGGCTACCAACAAATGATAATTTCGTTGGCCATCATCCCCAATGAAATTAATCAATAATTCAATATTGGGATAACCTCAATAGTCAAATTATAGGGAATCGTTCAGAGTAGAATGGATTGGAGTCATTGGAAACTACCAAAACGTTCAAACGCCAGAGGAAGAGTGTAATCATCATCAGACAAAATAATCAGTTTTGTGTACCCAATACCAATTGTTTGGTCCGCTGAATGCCCGAGGATTACGCTGCCTAGAAAACCCAAGGCAACAATACCCAACGAGATTCAGTGCCTAACACTAAGGGTCAAAACCAGTATAGGAGCACAAATATTCTCATTGGACAGCTGCAAAGTTGTGTGCCAATTCTAACTATAAAAACCCCAAATAATTTCCTAATAAAATAAGATTCACACTGATACTAGCTTGAGTGTTTAAACATTGGTTGTTTAAAACATTAATCTTAAGATAAGAGTGCAAGGATCAGATATCCTTAGGTTGGCAATATCAAAATCTCCGCTTGTCTCTGCGAGAAGGGAATAGGGAAAGTGTTCCTACCAGTATCAGCATATTTTCAAGAGGAAGAAGCACCAGTTTAGCATAGGACTTTATTCTCAACGTGGCTTTTGGGCAATCAACCTTAATAATAGTCTCCATACTATTATTGCCCCAGTCTATCAAAATTACTCAAATAATCAACGCCAGGATCCACGAATCTGTGCAGTTGCAATCCAGGGCTAAAAAGTGAGCCATCAAAGCTCAATATTTTAACAGCAAGTAAAACATTTTTTGATGTTCCATGGCCTCACTTAGAGCCTTCTCATATAGATAGAGAAAGGAGATAATATTATCTTCCCCAGGAGAGTACAAGTCTTTAAATACTGGTTTGAAACTCATTGGAGCATTGGCTGTCAAAACATGTACCCCATGATGTTCATATTGAGTAGAAACATAAGAGTTGGAATCAGAAACTTGCAAAGAAAATGGAGGATAGGGGCCAATAGTCTTAGTAAAAATTTCGCCAATCTGTTGATTCATTTCAGCATGCCCCACTTTTTCATCCAACTGACAAGATAGTTTATAAATTTGCTCCTGCTGAGCATTTTACTTAAGTTCCAATGTTTCAATTTTGGCTTGAGAATCTCGCCTTTTGATTTTTAGGCTTGAACAGTATGTCAGTGTCCTTCTCCCATTTACTTAGATTGCTCAGTTCATCAGAGAGAAACTGAAGTGACAGGAGGGGATTAATCATTACCCCCTCAGGTGTTAAGTTACATTCCTTGGCCACTTTGTAAAATTGGTAATGTAAGCGGTCCATCATGCTCAATAGAGAGTCAATTTGTTGAAGGAATCCTGAATTCCCATCAGCACTTGGGGGCCCCAAGGTCCATCTGCACCTGGCGGTCCATGGGGCCCATCAACACCAGGAGGTCCACATGAACCTACGCCCCCAGATGGACTGCGGGGTCCTTCAACCCCAGGAGGACTGTGGGATCCGCCAATGGATGCCACAAATTATATTAAAGTGAGATATTTACTTTTTAATAAAAGTATAAAATAACACTTATTAAAGTTTTTTATGTTTTTTATTCAGGCAGGGAAAAACCAGGAAAGGTCCCCTTCTCAATACTAGTTTTTCCTAATTAAACTAGTTCAGATTTCGATACCATGGGTATTCAAAGTAAAAGAATACAAAGCTCAGTCTTCCAAATTAGGGAATATAGGTTTTCAGCCTATCAGACCAAAGATAAATTTTTTTGAGGCAAAACCAACCCATGTGGTAATGATTTGATGTATTGTATCCAATCACCATTGAGTAAAATCTTTTTACCTTGACGGTGGGCTGACTCATGTGGTAATGATTGGTTAATCCTTACCCTATCATTGTCGAGTAGAATTGTCATACCTCAGGAGGGTTCAGATCCAAGTGGTAATAATTTGTTCATTCGCACCCAATCATCAATGGGTAAAATCTTTTCACCTTGCAGAGGTTCAGATCTGTGCAATACTGAACACCTCAGATTTAGCTGAGAAGTCATATTAATCCTATTATTAGTTTTTACCTTTTTAGGCCAATTTTGATTATAATCCTTATTTCTCCAATAGTTGGGATTCCACTGAGAATCCACTAGGGTCTTTTCGCCTTTAGTACTCATATTGTTAATAACTACAATATTATTCAAAGTTTGGGAAGGTGAAGAGCCAATCATGGTAGCAGATTCAGGAGCACTCATACCTCCAACATTCTTTCTCCTAGGTCAAGAAAGTGAATGCCCAACAAGGACCCACAGCTCCAGAGGTTTTCTCTACTTTAATGACTCAGGATTGGATTCCTGAGTACAATTGCTCCAATTGAGAAAGAAGATTTCTGATTTCTTCTTCCATTGCTTGACTCTGCTCAGAAAGTTGAGAAATTCCTTCTTTCCATTCTTGATGAATTTCCTGGAATCGCTGGGGAAACTGTAAATCAACAAAGCTGGACATCCCATGGTCAAGCTGGATAAGCTGTTGTAATTCATTTAGAAGGGTCCAATTATTGATGACATCTTGATTATCTCTGCTAAATTCAGAGGTGGATTTGAAAAACTCCGTAATATAATTATTCAAGGATTGGAGTCCTTCTAGTAAATTAAGCATCCCTTGATGATGCATTGCCACAACTGGTAATAGATGATATAGTGTAAGGTTTTCTTAGCTAGTGCAATTATTGCTCAGTGCCAATTCCTGGCATTTGTGAGGTTTGCAACACTTCTTGCAAGATAGAGGGTACAGCATTAGAATAAGATTGAGTGGAACGAATTCCAGGAATTGAGGCTCCTTAAAGCATTTGATTAATAATATTCCATAAAACCTTAGGAGGAATCTAAAAAGTTTGCTGTGAAGCTTATATAAGGATTATGAAACTCCAAATTGGCATGGAATTCCACATGAATGGTACACTTTGGGATTTCATTTCTAGTGAATGGACCTATTATAGAATACTGCCTTGATTATGGTCTTGAGCCTCTTCAGGCAAAAATTAAGAATCCATAGTAGTTCTGGACATTTAAATTACACTACCAATGAATCAGGTATTCTCTCAATGCTACACTGAGCATATTCTCCAATAAAGTGATAAAATTTAAATGAAAATACAGGTTATAATTCGACTTAATTTTTATTATCAAAAAGAGGGGATATTTATAGGCTTTATAACAGCTCAAAATCTATCAGAACGAATTAATCTTTGCATGATAAAATCTTCAATCAATTTTCGGGATGAGACTGATTGTTAACCTTAATAGATTGAGATATATTGCTCCCTCCTTCCAATGATGCTGGGGGATTTAATGGAGTGGAATTTTCAGAGATAAGAGAATTCAGTGAAATCCCAACACTTCCCCCTCAAGATTTGATCGCTGTGGAGGGTGACTTATTTTTTTTAGTACTAGATGGTCCCCCGGAGGGTGACTTATTAAAACCTATAATGAATACAATTTACCACTATACAGGTATCAATATGAACAATTGAATACTTTAATCCTTTTCAAAATATAAAATGATAGGGATTAGATTAATTAATATATAACTTTTCAGTTTGCCCACCAGGCCAAGAATAATAATACATAACATAATCCACAATCTGGTATTCAGGTAAGGCAGGTTTGTGTTAATTGCCTTTGAGTCTCTTTTTGAGTGGTTGTTTCAATTGATTTCATTGCTTGAGCTTGAAGATGGATAATCTCGTCAGCCATATTCCTCATAATTAAATCAAAATTTTATGGAATGCTTACCTCAAGGATTGTCTGAACACTATAAGGGACTGAAGGATCTCGCCCATATATGCACTTAAAAGGTGACATCTTGATAATGCGATGATAGCTTATCTGATAAGCAAACAAGGCAATAGGCAAATAGAAATATCACTGAGTTGGATCAGTGGATGCCATCTTCCTTAGAATCGAGACTATGGTTCCATTAACTTGTTCAATGGCCCCAATTGTAGATGGATTATATGGGACAACACATCGCTGAGCAGTGTTAAATAATTTGGATAACTCATGTATAAGTTGTGAGATGAAGTTAGTCCCATTATCTGACATAAGGACCTTGGGACACTCATGTTGAGAAATGATATGCTGGTATAGGAATAGCGCTGTAGTCTTAGCTGAGGGGGTAGCAATGGAAATGGCCTCAACCCATTTAGTTAAATGGTTGACAGCCATAATGATATACTGATGTCCATGCAATCCCCAAAGAAAAGGACCTACAACGTCAATGCTAACACCTCAAATGCTTTAGTTGGAGGTATAACTTGATGTTAGAAAATTAGGGTTAGTAGTTCCATGGCGCTTACAAATAAGACATGAGTCAAGGGTCTCTTGGATAAATTCAAGCATGTTGTTCCAATAGTATCATATCTTCAACCATTCTTGAGTCTTCTTTAAGCCGCTATGACTGACTTCTTCATGACCTTCCATTACAGCGTGAAATCTAAAGTTGGGATTCAGAAAGGGCAACCACTCTGATTTGACTTTCTTATACAAAGCTCTGTCCCAAATCATAGTATCTTTAGTAATTAATTTTATAAAGGCTTGATCCTATTCAGTTTCTCAATCCCACAACTCAGTTCGTCCAATAAGATTATATAAGCGTTCTTCTTTTTCTAGTTCCAAGGTCAGAATAGGCAATCATGACAGCCCATCAACATTTTGATCTTGAGCACCTGAGCGATGAACAATGGATATATCATAATATTGCAACCTTAAGGCCCAACTGGGCCAACCTCCCATCAGGATCCTTCATGTTCTGCAACCATCTTAATAATGGTCAGTAATAACAGTGAAATGGTTACCATATAAGAAGGGACGGAAGTGCTTGATTGCTAAAATTACAGCCAAACACTCCTGCTCAGTAACACTGTAATTTCGCTCAGTTTTAGACATAATTTTGCTATAAAACGCGATGGGATGATCCTTTTGTTCTTCATCACACTGGGATAAGATAGCCCCAATAGCAACATTTCTTGCATCAGTATGTATAAAGAAAGTCTTGTCAAATTGAGGATGAATTAGAACAGATGCCTTGATCAAGGCAGTAAGCAGAAAATTGAATGACTGTTTTGAGCTGATCCTCACTTGAAGGGCACTCCCTTTTGCAACAGGAGAAATAAGGGTTCAGCCATATCAGCAAAGTTGGATATAAATTACTGGTAATACCCAATCATGCCAAGAAAGACTTGATTATCCCGCAGAGAGGTGGGAGGAGGCATTTGTTAGATGGCTTGAATTTTGTCTGAGAGGGGTAGAATCCTTTTAGCTGATACCTGATGTCCTAAAAAGTCCATTTCATTTTTAAAGAATGACCATTTGAAGGGTTTGAGTTTTAAGAAAGATCTCCAAATTCATATGAAAACTTCTTTCAGATGGGTACAAATGCTTAGTAAAAGTTTTAGGAAAACACGGTAATATCATCAAGATATAGAACACAAGTAAGCTTTAGATCCCATAGCATACTGTCCATAGCCCTTTAGAAGGTTGCTGGGACATTGCTTAGTCCTTGAGGCATATCAGTTGGTTCAAAAAAACCTTCACTCAATATCAGGGCACACTTGGCACAGTCTTCTTGTGATGACTTAATTTTCCAGTATCCACTGATTAAGTCCATGGCCAAAAATAGGTGGATCCAGAAAACAACCTGAGAATCATCGATCCTAGGTAAGTGATAACAATCTCATTGAGTAATAGCATTCAGTCTGCAATAATCCATTACAACTCGGTGGGATCCATCTTTCTTCTTAACCAATAACAATGGAGATTCCCAAAGACTATTGGAGGGTTTCAACAATCCAGCCTCCAACAATTGATGCTGCTCCATAGTAACCTGGGCTTCTTCTACTTAAGACTTATGATAGGGATTTGCACAAATAGGAAGGTGATCGCCAGTTTCAACAGAGTGCACTACTCTTTTCATCTTCCCAAAATCGTAAGTATGCTTAGCAAAAATGTCAGAATATTCATCTAACAATTGAAGCACTTGTTTCTCCTGTTCACTAGAGAGGTGTTTCCTGATAGCAGGGCCCACAGTAAAGATTTCCTGATCACTTTCTAACCCAAAATCTTGTAGACTTCTGAAGGTTTATTATCATAAATCCTAGATAAGGGCAGTAACTTGACATAAGCAATTGGATTCTTTTGATCTACCAATTTTGGCTCATTGGTAAGGTTTGCCAGTAAAACAGATAATGATCCTGAATAATCATAATCCAATACTCCAGGACAAGGCAAGAGTTCTTTAGAAGAAAGGTTGAAAATGCCTTGAACCTGTAACAAATGTCCTTTGGTAATTGAAAAATGCAAAGAAGTGTAAACAATTACCTGTGATTTTGGTGGAATAACTAAATTTTGGGGAAAAATAGGCTCCCCTCTTCATTGTCAGCCGATGTAGGGGGTAATTTTATGTAAGAATCTCCAACGTGACATTAAATTTAATAGGACCTTTTGGTTCCTTCTAGAAGACATAACCAATGTCATGTAGAAGCATGTTCAGATAAAAGTAAGGGAATTCTATACCCAAGAGAGACAAGAACGAGTCAGGGTAATTAATAATTCCATTGAATTCTCATAAAAATTGAGTCCCTGAAAGTAGGTCATAACTCATGTTATCAAGTACAATGGCAGGGATTGAAAAAGTTGATTTCTCAATTTTTAGGGGAAGGGACAAAAAAGCTTTAATTGACCGAGTACTCTGAGGTCCAGCTGTGTGATATTCTTCAAAGTGAGAAATATTGGGAGTTAATTTGATCCGCTTGATGAATTTTGATGAAACAACATTCACTGGATAACCTGTATTTATGATAGCTTTGGCATTGACTTAATTCACTTGGAAGTCAATATGGGTGGTAGTGCTTCCAAAATGAGAGGATAAAGCCAACAAGGAGGGCAAGGAATAAGAAGAATGTCTGTCTTTAAATACTCAATTGGGCTTTGATTTTCTTGCTGCACACTCATATCATTATTGAGGTGGAGAATCTTATTGGGATTATCTCTTTTATTCTTCTCATCTGCTTCCTTTTTGAAACAACAATCCTCAGTATGAAAATAGATGATAACAGTAGTTACAATGGATCGCTCTATTATTCTCAGGCATAGCATAGGCTTTGGGGTGACTAGGTCTGGTAGACTCATATACTCAGGGTTTTTGGAGAATTGAGGAGGCAATTCCAATAAGGCCTTATTAATGTCCAAAGTACTTCAGAAATTATTTTTTACAATGATTAGATGAACTTTCATTTGTGTTCTTGAAGAAAAAGCTGACATAACTGCCATAATCACATCATTCAAATTTAACTGGCCACAAGCTAAAAGAGTCTGAGCTTCCCAATAGAACTGGTGAGCAAAGTCTTTAATGAATGAATTTTGGTGAGGGATGTATACCCATAAAAGCCTGTTTTACAGATGACAGAGTTTGCTCACTCCCAGATTCTTTGATTAGCGCTTCCTTCACTTGAGGCAAGGTAGAGCAAGTCATCAAGTGGGGTACCATGATATCCTGAGCCAAATGAGTAAGGCATTTTGGCAAATAATTCATCTTTTGGTGATCCATAGCCTCACTTAGCACCTTTTCATAAAAGATAGAGGAAGGAGATAATGCTGCCTTCTCCCAGGGAGTACTTGTCCTTGAAACTGGTTTAAAACTCATGGGGGCATTAGAGGTCAAAACATGTACTCTGGGTTGTTCTGATTGTGTGGAAACATACAAATTGGAGCCTGATGCCTGAAAAGAAAATTGAGGATAGGGACCAGTGGCTGTGGTACGAATTTCACTAATCTCATGGTTCAGATCAGCAAGCTCCACTTTCTCATCTAATTGGCAAGATAGCTCAAAAAATCTGTTCCTTATGGGCATTATACTTGAGTTCAAGAATCTCAATCTTCTCTTATAGCATTTCTCCTTTAGATTCACAAGCATGGAGCATGATATCTGTGTCCTTTGCCTATTTACCCAAATTGATCAGCTCATCAGATAAAGACTGAAGCAACAAGAGGTGATCAATTGGTACCCCATTAAGGGTTAAATTACACTCCTTGGCCAATTTATAGAATTGTTTACGCAAGTGATCCATCATACTCAAGACTGAGTCAATTTGTTGAAGGCATCCTGAATGCCTGTCAGACCCAGAGGCCCCCGAGGTCCTTCCACTCCTGGAAGTCCACGAGGCCCTACATCCCAGGGGGTCCTCAAGGTCCATCAGCACCAGGTGGTCCATGTGGTCCATCACTCCCAGGTGGCCCGTGAGGTCCTTCAACCCCTAGGAGACCCACAGCTCCAGTGGTTTTCTCTACCTCATTGACCCAGAATTGAATTCCTGAGTACAGCTGCTCCAATTGAATGAGACAGGTTCTAACTTCCTCCTACATTGATTGATTACGCTCAGAGAGTTGAGAAAGACCCTCTCTCATTCTCTCTGAATCTCCTGAACCCAATTCATGAACTGTTCATCAACAAAACCAGACATCCCAATATCAAGCTGAATAAGCTGTCGATGAATTTCGTTGAGAAGAGTCTGCTTACCAATAATGGCCTCACGATTATCTCAGTTAAACTCATAGGCATACTTGAAAAATTCAGAAAAATGATTATTCAAGGATTAAAGTCCCTCTAGTAAATTGAGCATCCCTTGCTGATGCATTCCCACTATTGGTAATAAATGGTATAAAGTAGGGTATATGAGTGGTGCAAGTATTGCTTGGGGATAATTCCTGGCATTTGGGAGGATTGCAACACTTCCCACAAAATAGAGGGTATAACATTAGATTGAGATTGAGTAGAACGGATTCCAGGGATTAAGGCACCTTCAAGCAGTTGATTGATAATATTTTGTAAAAACTCAAGTGGTATTTGAAAGTCTGAGGTAAAGCTTAAGTTAGGACCATAAAATTCCAAGTTATTACGAAATTTCAATGTGGAAGGTAATCTTGGGATTTGGGTTTCAGATTAATGAACCCATTGTAATATACAGCCTTGCTCATGGCCTTGAGCTTCTTCAGGCAAAAACTGAGAATCTATAGTAGTGATTGACGTTTTCACTGGTACATAACTCAGAGTGCCCCTGTAGTGAGCACCACTCTGGAAGTTTTGAATTACACTTCATATTGAACGGGTTATCTCTTGATGTTACTTTAATTAGATCCTCCAAAAAGCATTAAGTTAAAGCAAAAACAAGGACATAAATAGACCTAATTTTCTATAATTGAAAGTATGGGATATTTATAGGTTTTTATCTGGCTCATAATCTATCAGAGATGATTAATTGCTACACGATCAAATCTTCAATTAATTGATTGGGATGAGGCTGATAGTTCTTATTAACCTTGATAGATTAAGATAAATCAAGCTCTCCTTATGATGAAGCCAGGGGAATCAATGGAGTAAAATCTTCAGATACAAGAGAATTCGTAGAAATTCCAACACCCCTCCTGTTTATAGAGAAGTCTGATGGCTCACTTCTTCCCTGCGTTGATTATGGCAATCTGAACAATGTAGCAGTGCCTGACCCCCATCCGCTCCCTCTGGAGCAACAGATTGCCCAAAACGTGTAGAAGGCTAGGGTGTTCAGCAATCTTGACTGTCTCAACGCTTTCAACCAGATCTTCATTAAAGAAGGCTAGGTTTGGTTGACCGCTTTTTGTACTTGGAAAAGGTATTTACCAGTTCAGGGTTATGTCGTTTGGTTTAAAAACTCTTCCACCTGCTTTAAGAGGCACATTGATGCTGTTTTGGAGACCTTATGGTTACTTGCGCGATTGCATACATGGACAACATACTGGTCTTTTCCCCATATGCAGAATCTCACGCCCGCCACCTTGTGTCTGTCATGGAGAGACTTTCATAGGCAAACCTTACAATTAAGGCTAGCAAATGTGAGTTCTTCCAACCCAAGGTTGAGTTCTTAGGAAACATTATCTTCTCCCATGGTCACATGATTGCCCCAGATAAGGAAGAAGCTATCCATTATTGAGTTACCCCTCATCTCTCACGGAGTTATGCAGCTTCCTTGGGACAAGTAACTTTCTTAATAAGTTCACCTCCCAGCTCTCAGAAGTTGCCGCTCCTCTCTACATCACTTCAGGGAAGATGATTTTCAGTTGGATAATGAATGCAACGCTGCATTCCACGCCATCAAGTCCATACTATTGTCCAGCCCAGTTTTGGTACATGCAGACCTCAGCCGCCCCTTTATTGTTGCCACTAATGCTTCCAACTTTGTGGTGGGAGCTGCTTTGCTACAAGAGGGGGAGGATGGAGTGGAACGGCCTGTTGCTTATATTTCTAAGAAAATGACCCTGGCGCAGCTCAACTATGCAATATATGATAAGGAACTCCTTGCAGTTGTTGAGGCAGTACAACACTGGCGCCACCATTTACATGGGTCTAAGTGGCCACTTAATGTCCTTACTGACCACAAGGCATCTATGTACTACCACGCCCCCCAGAAACTATACCCTCGCCAGTCCCAGAGGTTAGAATCCTGTCAGTGTTTGACTTCCAATATGTCTTCATTAAGGGCACCCAGAACATGTTACTTATTACTCTATCCCAAAACCCTGCCCTAGCACCTGACCCAGCACTAGTTGACGCCCACAATACCCAGGTGTTGATTAAACAGGAACAGGTGAAGGAGAGCCCACTGTCCAACCCCCCGCTCTGCTTATGATGGAACCTTTGGAAGGGAACGCTGACACCCCTGCCCGTGTTAGGTTGTCCCAACCTCTATCAGCTGACTATTATAAGATTAAGCAGGCCTGCCATAGAAATGGTGAATCCCTGGACAAAAGCTACCAGTTGATGGATGGGGTCATTCTCCATCAAGGCAAATGGTGGGTACCTCCTGGACCTCTGCATGAGGAAGTGATTCATGAAGCTCATGACCCTCCAACTGCTGGCCACCTTGGCAAGGACAAGACGCTTGAGTTAGTCCGCCGCTCCTACAGTTGAAAATGTATTGCCACAGATGTGGCAAAATTTACAAAGTCCTGCTGTTGGGATTTTTGCCCATATTCCCATCCTGCTAGATTATCTGGTATTGCTAGGGAAAAATTCCCTAAGGCGAAGTGAATTGGAAATTGGTTGGCCCAAGTTTCAGAGTAACTATGGTCAGGGAATTTTGTGATATTTGCCTGGTCATATCCATCAGGGATTGATCCAGACGAATACTTAAGATCTCATTGGGAAGAATTTCTGACAAAATAGGGGCATCTGATAGTGATTAACTATCAGGTGTACTGATTCGGAAAGGTTGCATCTCATCACCAACTGATTGGAAATGAATAGTAAGTTGCAAGGTGAGTGATGCCGCCTGCAACTAGAAAATCGATTTGGTTGGTGAGTGACTTGCCATAATGGATAATAAGTTTCATAACCTAAGCAGGTCTCTAGCCAAATATGGTTGGTTCACTTGGATTGAGAGGAAAAGTTAGGGATAAGTTTTCTGACTCTTTCCGTTTGAGGTCTCAAGGATGTCTAATGATGGAATCCTAGCCAGGGTGGGGAAGACCATCACTGCCAAGACAAGGATTATTGATTTAATGGCAAAGGCTGCCGTTTCATTGAAGAGGTGTCAACCGAGGTTAGACAGCTGAACTCCTCCATTATATATTTCCTAGGATTTACTATAATAAAAAACATTATATAAAAACATTATTTTACAAGAAGAGTAATATTATCCATTCAGTATATAGTTAAACTATCATCAGCTTCTATTGTGCTGTTCTATCTCATGGATATTATTGCAGAGGGCAATAATTGGAAGACTCTCAGAGAGAAGAGTAAAGATCTGAGCGGATATAGAGAAGAAGGAGCCACAATCAGGGATAGCTGCCAACTGTGCGTTGAGCCAAAGAGACTGTCACTGGGGTATCTCAGCGAAGATTGGGTGGACAAGAGCAAGGGAACAAATCCCTACAAGTATGACATCATGAGTATCTAATCAGGAATACTGGCCAAGCGTTGGGCTGAAATATAATTCTTAATCAACTATGGATAATAGTCTCCATACTATTATCAATTAATAATTCATTCCATACAACGTGATGAAGTGCACGAGGAAACCAAACCTGTGCAGTAAAAAGGTTTCTAGGTTGCTTGCCAATAACAGCCAAAGTAAATTTTTACACCTGCTTGACATGCAATCAGTAAAAGCCAAGCCACCTGAAGAGTGCTGTATTGATTGTTCCTCTCTAAGATGCTGAGGGCCCTTTGGCACCAGTGTCTATCAATATTATTGTGGAACTTCTCTTGTCCCAGGGTTACAATGCAGTAATGGTTGTGGTGGACCGTTTCACAAAGATGGCCCACTTCATCCCCTGAAACACCACCATTACTTCAGTTGAGACAGCCCGCCTCTTTGTAGATCACACCTTATGTTTATATGGTCTTCCCAAGGATATTATCAGTGATTGGGGCCCACATTTCACCACTCAGTTCTAAGAAGCCCTTTTTTCCATCCTCAGCATCTTCCCCTGCCGCTTCATAGCCTTCCACCCCCAGTCAGATGGACAGATGGAGAGGGTGAACCAAGATTTGGAGCAATTCTTGCGTAGCTATTCTAATGCTGAACAGAACAATTGGTCCTCTAACCTCCCATTGGCGCAATTTGCTTATAATAACCTTACTCATTCCTTTACAGGCACTTCCCCCTTCTTCACAAACTATTGTTACAACCCTAGATTCAGTAAAGTACACATATTGAGTCCACCATCATTGCTGCCAATGAGCGCGCTAAAGAGCTCAGGGACATACATCATGCAGTGAAGTACCATCTCATTGATGCTGTGAGGATCTACAAAGTATATGCTGATCAAAGGCGCCATGAAGGATCTGAGTATAGGCTTGTGACTTGGCCATGGTCAATGCCAAGAATCTCTGTCATGGATGCGGCTGATAAGAATTAAACTGGGCTCCCAGTTGGGGTTTGTGAGCACCCAGTAAAGATCCCAGAATGCCAATGGTACAGCGGTCCATGTGACTAGAAAAAGGTGAGATCTATTGGGGATGTGAGGAAAGTAAAGGTTCATTAATGTACTGAAGGCCCCCAAGGCAAACCAGATGGTTGCAATGGGGGCAACCGCGAGTCTTGCGGGGGCAACCCCCAAGGGTGGGAGAGGCGGGGAGGATGATGACTCCTCCAGGGTTCACGGTTGCTGGCCTTCAGTTTCAAATAGGGGAGTTCATGCATCAGCGAGGGGCAGCACAGGACCCACCACGCGAACAGGGGTGCTGTCAGAGAGGAATATGGACCCACGGCAAGCGTTAGGGCTGAGCTCCCCTTGGGCGGGTGCTCTGGAGCCCTCAGGTGGATGGGACCAGTGGCAGATGAGCCAGGTGTGGGGGCCAAGCTCGTGAGCACCAGGGCGGGGGTGCCCTGATGCTGCTCAATAGGGGAGCGGTCTCAGAGATCCCAGCGGTGGAGCAAATGGACAGATTCACTTTAGATGGGTATATGAAAACGGATGGAGAATTGACTTCATCATTGGGGGTGAGGCGGTTTATGGTGGATACAATCCGCCACCGCATGGCAGGGTTGAGCGACCAGATGACCCATTTGGCGATCATCAGGATGATCATTTGGATAGTGACGCGCTTTGCCAGATCGATCAGCAGAATTTTGAAGAATAAACAGGCAGAGTCTATGGCAAGGTGTTTGGGGTATTTAGGTTTTATTTAGCACAAAGTGCGGGAAGATTAGAGAATGAACCAACAACTGCCCCTCAACAGGGCAGTTGCCTTAAGTATGGGGAGAATCGCATAGTGGGTATGCCAAGGGATTGGGTGATTGGGGATCAGCGATGGGATTTGGTTGGCTGGTGGGTGGGTGGGGGGATGTCCAAAATCTTAGCAAAAATTAAAAAAAACTTTTGCAGATTTTTCCAAATTTTTGGGGCCAAACCAGGTCAATGGTACTGATCTGGGCCATGACCATTTAAGTTGGGCTGTTCACATGGTTTGGATTCCCCGGATTTGTCCTGGGGGGCTGTGGCCTTGGTGCTGGGTCATCCACAACCTGATCTGAACTCTTGATCTGATTATTTGCACAATCTGAACTTCCCAGATCCATCCCAGGGAGTAGGGTCAACTGGTCTGAGTCACTTGTAACCTGGTTCAAAACCTGAATAATGTGCCTATCTGATTTTTGGCCCCAGCCAGTCTGGACTGGCTCCTCCAGCCCAGAATTTGCAGACTGGTCTCTGATACTAGCTCTGGCTATTTCCTTAAAATTTCAGTATGTTTTCCCTGGTGAGTGAGGGGTCCCAGGGGCCTTCCCATGGACCCTGGCTTGCATAATCTCCTAGCAGGCCCCCTCTTTTAGTCTTACCAGGGTTGAGGAGGGGGAGAGGGGAGAAACCTGATTGTCTTTAGGGGGAAGGGCAGTCACCCAGCGCTCATCTAGCACATGTGCCAAGTCACTCAACTGCAACAGGGGGTCCACTTGGGCCTTTGAGCCCCTTTTTGTTTGAAAGAAATGTTGCTCCCTATCCAGTTGTAGGGGCTGGTCCCCAGGACTTACAATCTCCACCTGAAGCAACCCTGCCGCAAGTTAGGTCTCAAGTGTGTTGGACCTTTCAAGATCCTCAAGAAAGTTAGCCCATCAGTTTATTAGGTTGACTTACCCCCCTCAATCAAAGTGTTCAGCACCTTACATGAATGCCTCCTGACCCCCTCAATGGTCACATGCCACCTCTCCCATATCCTTTCATAGTGAATGGTGAACCTCAATATGAGATTGATGCCGTTCTTGCTCCTCGCCTATCCTGACACCACCCACAATACTTGGTGGTTTGGAAAGAATATGATGAGACATAGAACAGCTGGGTATCTTATTGGGACATGACCAATGCTTGGGATCTAATTTAAGACTTCCAGTATAGATTCCCAGACGCCGCAAAACCTGCCACCCAAGCCTCTTTAGTTTCCATGAAGCTACCTACTCCCCACAAGAACTTTACCTTGGCCAATGTCCCCTCAGGTGGTGTAGAACCCCATCCAAGAGCGGAGGTTGATGTCACAGCTATTGACATATTTCCTGGAATTAACCGCCCTTCTAAAGCCAATTCCAACAAGCCCTTGGGGCAGAGACCATAACCCCTAAAGGCCACTGATGACCTATCTAAGGTCATTGATAAAAAATGGTTTTTGGCTTTGCCAGCTAGGGCTGAGGAAAACGGGTTAGTTGAGGCAAAAACCAAGGCGGGAATAGAACTTAACACGCAGAAAATCACAAAATATGAGGTTACAAAATCTGGCCAAATTTAAAAAATTTTGATTTTGTTAAAGAACAAAGAATTTGTAGCAAAAATCAGATTTCAATAACCACTGTAATCTTTGTGAATCAACTCCCTATAAAAAATGTTCCAAGATGAGAAAGGCTTTGCTTTTCTCAGATATTCTGATCACCCTAATAAAAACCAGAAATTTTGGACCAGTTTTCTGTATAATTTTTTTTCTTCAACAAAAAAATATATATCTCTGAAGTTCTGTGTTGGCTGGAGTTCGTTTTCCGCTCTGGTTTGCACCCCCTGCTGTATGTGAGCCCTCCAACCACTACGCCAACTATTCCGCTGGCTCCGCCTCCTCCTATTTTTCTGGCCTTTGCCTTGGATTTTATGCCGCCCTTCCCAGCTCCCAGAGCCTCTTGCCCTGATGGTTGTGGCCAGTTTAATTTGCGTTTTGCTCCAAAGATTTATATGGAAACAATATACTGACCGTTTAGGATGTCTCTTCATTTTGTTGGGTCACTTGGCTTTGTTGTATCATCTTTGGCCTATGTCTATCCCTTCAGCGACCTCCAGCATTTTAGTTTCCCTGACAGCTTCTACCAAGACCCTACTCCACCAGCAGCTTCGTAGGGTGATTAAACCCATCGTTGAGGTATTCCTATCCCAACCTTACCTATAATTTTAATGAAAATGCAAAATACAAAATTGAGGAGCTCGCTTTTGGTGTGAGCCACACTTGCATCAATATGACAAAAACTTCTATTTTTGATCCCAATTTTCTATAAGCCTGCCAGTGCATCAAATCGTTCATTGTGTGCAAGCTCTTATCACTTTTTCTGAGCATCAACTTGCTCAATATGTTGAGGCAATGGACACCTCTGGCCTCATAAACAAAGAAAACCCACAATTATAACTCCTTATGCCTCATGTCGCTGATGCTCCAACCCCAATGTTGTCTGCCATGGTCCACCAGCTAAAGTGGGTGCCAGACAAAAGTTTCCTCAAAGCCTTCTCACCTTCTGATATGGCTTTCTAGGTTGTTAGTTGAGGTGACATATTAGGATTTTTAATTTCTGATAATCCCTTTGTTTAGCTCAATTGCAAATAAAGGTGCGTGGCAGCTCCCCTTTTGGGTTGAGCACTACTAGTGGTAAATAAATAGAAAATAGCACAGAAAGGAAGTAGTTGTGTTTGAATTACAGGATTAGGGAAATAACAGTGGAAGACGTTTCAAAGCAAAAAAGACAAACTTTTAGCCTTTGCATCAGTGTCTGACAGTGCTTCTGGAATATAGAACGAAAAACAATGAAGAAATCTACTTATAATGAACTTGACTCATCATAAGTGGAATGGTTAGCTCATGTGTGAAGTGAGGGCATCCCTTGTCTGGTCCTACCATTTCAGCTAAAGCAAAAATATTTATTTTTTAGGACTAAAAGGAAACTTTTATGCGTCATCCCGCTGGTTACATCATTTTAGGAATGTTATGAAATTAGAGATTGATCTACATGGAGAGAAGCTGAGTGGCAATCAATAAGCAGCTGATGTTTTCCAAAGTAATTTGAAGAGCTTTTGTTGTCTGAAGATCTGTCATATGAACAAGTTTATAACGCTGATGAATCAGGGCTTTTTTGGAAGTGTCTTCCCACTCGTACTTTAGCATTTGAAAGTGAACATCAAGCGGCAGGTCACAAAAGTAGCAAGGAAAGAATTACAATCTTGCCATGCAACAACGCTGCGGGTAGTCACAAATTAGGCTTCTTGTAGTCAGTAAATCTAAGAAACTGAGGTTTTTTAAGGAGACAAGAGCAGAAAAATTTACCAGTTGATTATTTCAACTAAAAAGGCCCAAATGAACCAGTAGATTTTTCAAGAATGGTTTGAAAACATCTTTGTGCCTCATATATGTAAACATCTTGACTCAAAAAAATTACCAAAATTTTTTTTGTTAATTACAACGCGTCTTCACACCCAGCTACATGTGCGCTTAAATCTTCTGATAGGCAAATAATTGCAAAGTTTTTCCCCCAAATGTTACTGCGCTGATACAACTTATGGACCATGGAGTCATTGCAACTATGAAGAGAACATATAGATAAAGTTGTTAATGTCAAAAGCCAAATAAGGCTATGATCTCAAAGAACTTTGGAAAAAATAAACAATTTTGGATAACAAGTATCATATTGCATATGCATATGTTTACATCAAACCCTCAACCCTAGTTAATCATGGAGAAACTCTTTCCAAATATCAAAACAAATGCCAACCAAAACATCTGTGAAGAATAGAATGAAGACATGCTGACTGCTACACTTATTGACCTTGCGACATCCATTCCAGGAGGTGAGAGTGTCAAAGAAGAGAACATAGAAGAGTGGCTGAAATGCAATGAAAGTGAGCTGGGGTTTTAATGACTGACTGATGTAGAGATAATAAATAAAGAAATGGGTGTGAATGAGAATGAAAAAGAACAAGGTGAAAGTGAAGAAGATGAGGCGCCTGTGCAGATGACACACGAAACTGCTTTGCAGCACGTAGACGGATTGCTTCAATATTTAGAGGAACAAGACGACGACGCACATCTGGCAGAAAAACTCATGTTAAGGAAAGTACAATCTAGAATAAAGAAAAGGTGTTTCCAAAGCAAGAAGCAAAAACGAGTGACTGATTTTTTTAAAAAGGCGTAACTGAACACTTTTTGTTAACAGTACAGTATTGTTTTTTGTTTACTGTTCTTTATTTTAGTGATTTAGACGTAGAGCAAAGGTTTCTGCTGTACTGTACATAGTTTAAAAGTTTTACATATTATGTTTTTGTACAATATACATAATTTTATGCTAAAATATTTTTTTGGTTTAACCTCATTTTTAGTCTGTTTTGGGCTATCCATAATTTTAACTATCCACGGTGCCCTTGCCACCCAATTCAGCAGATAATCAGGGCTTTACTTTATTAGTATCCTTTTTTCATATGGAACTTCATTACCATGATTATTGACCACGCCTCCTTAAAGTGCTAAAAATATGTAAATTTATTAAATGGTTTTCTCATTGGGCCTTGAAGCTTAAACATTATGATATGAAAATTTAGCATGAAGCTGAAACTCTCCATATGAATGTCAATGGCTTGACTCAGTTGCCTGTCCTTCACTTAGATAATAGTGAAGTGGAGGGATAAAATGACCTCATTATAGCCCCTGATGCCATGGACGATGAGGATGAACCTGAAAGAAATTTTTTGTTTGACACTCCCACAACACCAAGGTGGAGAGTGGGAAGTTATACAAAAAGGTAGGGGAAAACTGTTTTCCCTAGCTTTGACCTTCAGAGCGAGTACCTGTGATATGGAGGCCCACTCTACTTTGGGGCATGGCAAATTGTGGAAAACCTATGATTGGGTTGAAGAATGGTACTAATTAAAAAAAATAATGAAATTTATTATTAGAGTCCTGGATACCTGCCTACCCTGTAAAAAGAAATACAACTTCTAGACCAAGTATCAATACCAACCTATTACACCTCAACAACCATTCCACACAATAAGCCTAGATGTGGTTAGTCCCCTACCCCAGACTACTAATGGGAATTAATATATACTAGTAGGAATTGACCACTTCACCAAATGGGTTAAAACTGTTGCTCTCCCCGCTCAAAATGTAAAGTTACCACAACTTTTTTGCATCAGTACATCCTTACTCATCATGATTGCCCCCAGGTCCTACTGTGTGACATTAGGAAAAATTCACCTCCAGAGTGGTCAATATCCTAGCTATCTCCATGGGAGCCAAACAACTTTTCTCAGCCCCATACAACCCCTCTACAAATGGCACTGTAGAAAGAGTAAATGGAACCCTGGTAACTATATTACAAAAAATGGCCATCTCAGACCCTCTTCACTGGGATCATTTTTTGCTTAGTGCACTTATGGCATATCATATTAGCTACCACCAAATCCTTAAAATGTCCCCTTTACATGCTCTATATGGTTGAGAGTCTTTAGTACCAGCTCTCTTAGTTAAAGATGTTCTTTCTGATAGGACGGATAATCCTAAAACAGCCATGAAAAAATTAGCCCAGCACATCATTCAGCTGCAATATAATGCAATGACTAATTTAGCTAAACC